>JASANA010010597.1:0-43702 GCA_030248095.1 Ptycholaimellus sp. GST1_10 | reverse complement strand
ACGAGTGGTGTCACGCCTCTTTTGCTGCCGCCTCCAGCCAGCCTCACTTTTCGGGCGGACTGTCCTCCAACTCCTCTCCACTCTCTGGTCTAGAGGATGGATGGAAGATAGCGGTGACTCTGGTGTTTATTCGCTGTGTCAATAATTTACGCAAAACTCAAACTGTTTCCAACTTTGCTCGATACTTCACAAATATGCCCAAATAATGATTGATTTTGTGAACAAATTGAAACTATGATGATCAAAGTAAAAAAACATATGAAGCATAATATATCAAACTAAATCAGCAATATAAACTTTTCTAGTCAACAAAATCCATACCGAATTCATTCAGAGTTTTAGCGGATAACTGGGGAAGACTATCTGCTGAGGCATTTAGGGACCAAGAATCAGACCCTACTCTATCGGTGGTCAGCTCGCCGCTTAGATGTGGAAGAGGAGGGGGGTTGGGGACGCAGTGCGGAGCCTCTCGATTGCGAGCCTTAGCGCCCTCAGGATTGACCTTGCTCCCTCCAGAAGCCAGCGAAGAGGATGAGGATGAGGCTGGTGGCGAGCGGACGATTTGGGAGTAAGTGAGGCCTCCCAGTGGGTGACTGGAGCGACGCCATGATGAGGCCGCTGATGGAGGCAACATCTGCTCATTGGTGGTAGCAGATAGCGAGGATTGAAGAAGTGCCGAAAATGATTAGCTATTACTAGACTTCAGTATTGAAGTTGGGCTGGAAAGATTTACCTGTGCACTCTTTGGGTCCAGTGCAGAGGTCACAGCCAGCTGAAGTGGATCCACACTCTCATCAGCCATCAGCCTGCTCGATTTGCTAAAAATATAGCCCGCCTGCCTGCATTCTTGCAGAAGCCGCATCGCAATAGTGCCGCGAGAACGGCGCTCCCCGGTCCGCTTGTAGGTGATAGGGTTGCAGTCCGCAACGAGCTTGTCTATCTTGGAGAACATAACCGCCAGTGTCATGGGACCCAGAATATCCATTGCCCTCAATATTTTTACCGCTAATTAATCTTTTCAAAAGATGGAACAATAACCTGTTCATTACAGGGACATAGGTATGGTCAAATTCTGAGAGCATGAGCAGGAAAAACTGAGCCGTTACATGCATGATTCTGGTTGTCAGACTACTGAAAATGAGTGGCAAATACAGGCGCCGGAATTTGAGGGCGACTGAATGTCGCGCCGCCATTAAAGAGGAGGCTTTTATAGGAGAGAGAGAGCAGGCCTTCCCTTGGCGCAGTCTGGGTGTTGACTTTTGTTTGTGTCAGCCTATTTTTTTAGTCCAGTAGACTCATAAACTGACAATCTGTCTGTCTGTGGCTAGTTGAGCGAATTTCCAGAACATGCAAAAGGAACATGATTTCAAACAGGGACCATACACTTGCACACAAAATAATTCTCTATTTTCATTCCTTCCTCCAGCCCTCGACTGCAAAATCACACTGCCTTCTCTCAAACACACCACTCAGCCTTCCTGCAGCAGAAGAAAGGAAGGGAATTGGCTGGTAGAAGAGGGTGGAATAGAGAGATGGAGGAAGGAAGTGGAGTGATGAGACCGATATTGGTGGGGAATGGGACGGAGGTGATGGGAAACATGTCCGGCGTCCTCTACATCGCCGCCGCCATGCAGCTCAGCCTCGTGTGCAACTGCCTGGGCAGCATCGACACCCTGGACTGCCACAGGAGCTCCGACAACCTAGTCTCCGACATCCTCTATTACGGACTTCGCTGTCGCAACACAGCCACCAAGGTTCCCTCAAAACTCTATCCCTCTTCCCATCCCCTCTTCTCAAAGCATCAATTTCTCCAATCCAGATCGTCATCGAAGAGCGTCTGCCCTGGAGCAAGGTGGTGAGCGTGGCCGGGAACATCACCAGCCAGATGCCCGGCTACCGCCTGCTCACCGTCAACGAGTGCGTCCGCGTCCTCTCCTCCATGCCCGGCCAGAACCAGTGCAAGCTGACCGGAACAATTACTCGCAAGGTTCACCTCCTATCCCCCCTCTTCATCTCCAACTACCTTCTCAATGCCTATCGCTCTGTAGCTGGAGCTGGAGTGTCGCGAGTGCACCCTCATCAACCTTCCTACAACAACACCCTCACCGCCCAGCACGAAGGGGGGGACATCGGAGGGAGGACCGGACGCGGGCTGGATCCTGGAGGTGATTGGGATCGTGGCGGGGGTCCTCACCGGACTGGCCATCATCTTCAAGCTCGTCCGCCTCGCCGTCCTCGGCGAGCTCACCTTCGGCACCTTCGCGGAGGGCATCCGCACTCTGGGTTACTCACACTCCATCTCTCACCCTCCACCCATCCTCCCTACCCATTTATCAGAGGAGACAGAGACTGACCTTTGAGGAGACCTCTACCGCTCCTGTCGCAACGGACGAAGCTGGTCAGACGAGCGCTGGCTGCGTCGGAGCGGGGTGGGAGAGGGTGCCATGCCGCGCTACGTGGGGCGCGTCCTGCGCACCCAGCGTCGCCTCATCCGCCGCGGTGGACAGGGCCTGGCTGCCGACCGCCTCGCCCCCCGCAACCTCGTCGCAGAGTTCGGCACCCCACAGCTCGTCAGCATTCACGACGCCTACGCTCCCTAGCCGTGTTACAGACCCCCCATAGTCTCCTCCATCTTCACATCCTCTCCTCTTCCTCTACGCCTAGCACTCTCTCTCTTCTATTCACATACACTTCTATTCCCTTGCTTCAACCATGATGACTTCGCTTTGTTCACTGCTTCCATTGGACACATTGGCTTCCTTTTACTAACTTCTCCGACTTTAGCTTCATTTTCCTTTTAGCAAAAACCTTGATCCAATTCATAATGTGTTCATCTTACCCTTACATGATTGATAAGTCTTGCTGCTTTTTTTGGCCGTTGTTCTGGGTTGTGCTTTTTTTATAAACGGTCCTTTTTTTGTTTCTTCTCATCAAACAAAAAGGAAGAGATATAAAAGTAAAAATGAAAGGTTTGTCTGCGTAAAATGATAACAGCTTCAGTGTAACAAAATGCAATGAACGATAATAAAATGGGCAGTTTGCGCCGAATACATTTTGAAAAATACTTGTGCATCAAAGTTTCCAAAATACAAAAGCGTTCTTATCAATGGATATTTTGTACATGGATACTTTCTCAAAGATTTGTGCGAAAAACAAAATGCTAAGCACTACAATTTATGCGATTGATATACAAACTAAATTAAGCTCATCTAAACGAATATGGCTATTTTAATCAATGATTAGAATAGGGGTGGAGGGAAGGAATGGGAGACGGGTTTAGGGCCAGGCCACGTCCCGTACGCAGTGGACGGTGTGGTCCACGTCGTACGGGAAGCGGAGGAAGAAGGAGGGGAGGGGCTCCAGCATACCGACGTCGAGGTTGTGGCGGTGGTAGATGAGGGAGTGGTTGTCCCGCTGCTGGGCGAGGATGAACTTGAAGTCCTCGCCGATGCGCACCCACTTGTCCTCAAGTCCAATTGAGATTGAGACATGATCAGACAGAAGGAATAGAGAGGGAAACGTTGAGGGCCTTGACGGTGTGAGGCTGGCGGGGGACGGGCTCCATGAAGTGGACGCGGAGGCCGTTGTAGTTGGCGGTGGCCTGGTCCGCCTCATAGAGCTGCAATCCTTTTTGGCTCATGAGAGGGCTGAGGTATTATCGAGTCCAAGTGAAAGGTGACCAGCTCATAGGCCCAGGAGGCTCCGCTGGGGTAGGTGCCGGCCATGGCGGAGGCCATCTTGGGACGGAGGGAGGCGCTGCCCAGCTGGAGCACCACGTCCGTCACGTTCTGCACCAGCCCGATGCGCTGCAACTTTCTCTTCTCCTACCCCCATTCCACACCAGGCTAAGTGAGAGTAGAGGAAGTATATATTTTATGGTACTGAGATGATGATAAACTGACTGACCTGATCAGCGTACTGAAGCAGGGATCGGATGTTCGAGATGCCCGCCCCTCGGTTGGCGATGATTGTGTAGGGGCAGGGCATCCGATTGTCCACCTCCCGCTGCTGGACCTGGAGAAGGTAGGAGTCGCCGAGGACCAGGACGCTCTTCGGGTAGGCCCAGGTCCTGGCACACATCTCTCATTTAGCCCCCTATGACACTGTGATGAAATAGCCAACCCCGGTGGATTGGGGAAGCCGAAGCTTTGGATGTAGTTGAGGTCGCCGGGATAGTTGACGCAGTGGGGGCGCTGGAGGTTGCGGGAGTAGGCCATGGCGATGGGTGGACTGGGAATTGGTGAAGGGAGATGGAGAGAAGGGAGCTGAGGGGCTGGGGCTGGTGGAGAGTGAATGTGAAACGAAAGGCGAAGGAAGGGAGAGAGAGAGACCATTTTGCGCGAGAGTAGGAGAATTAAAAACATTGACGAAATAGAAACACAGAAAGAAATGCCGGCTGACTTGGGAGAATGAAAACAAGGCCGCGAATTTCATCTCTGTTATGAATGATGGATGTTTAAGTTGAGAGAGTAAATTTTTAAAACCTATAATATACTTTTGGCAATTTAGCGCTTTCCACCGGCTGTTGATTGCAAGCGTAAGGGCAGGAGCTAGCTGGAAAAACCAGTTCTGTGGCTGGCTGTTGCAAGCGTAGGGGCAGGAGTAGGGAAAAGCATGTTTCTCCAGGTTGAAGTTCTCTCAGAAGACGAGAAGGATTTAGGATATATGGATTGGTTTTAATAATCGTAGATAGTGGTTTTATTATGGTTGAAGACGGCTCTCTTTTCCCAACTCTTAATGTGAAGCTTCTCACGGAGGCCGCGTACTAGCTCTAGCTTATTCTCCACTTCCTCCCAAGGATAGTAGAAGACGGGTGCTTACGCTAATATTGGGATCAAGCAAGTGGAATTTTTCAAAATTGGCGGATAGAGCAAAAGAGTTGCTTTCATTGTAGAGGAAGGTTTTTTCGTCCTCTGGCTTCTAAAATCTGCTAAATTTGACCCATACAGGACAGCAATGTAAAAAAATGAGAGAAAAGCAATAAACCTGGAGATGCGTGCAAAAAACCGCAGCAATCTCACAGACTAGCGTCAAACTCTCATTTTGACAAATTGACTGTTGTTGATGATCAAGCAATGGCTGGATTCTCAATCTTGGTCCTAGTTGCGAATTTGAGATCAAGTTTGTATGGGCCAAACGTAGCAGAAATTCGAAGAGATTCTTGGGTGGGTTTAAAGAATAGCAAGCAGCGGCAAGGAACCGTCACGACGATCGTCACAAAGTAATGGTGAAAAATACATTGTTGGTTGGCCCTGAGTTTGCGAGTGTCGCCGAATGGGGGGGGGGTTCTCTAGTTTGGTTGACTTTTATTTATTATTGTAGATGAGGGCAAAATTTTTACCTGTTTCAATCAGTAGATGAGGCCACTGCTTTGGGGATCCGCCAAATGAAACTTTTCAAACTTGTTAGATGAATTTTTTCGAATTTTGCGGATTTGGAACTTTTCAAAATCTGCTGTTAAGCTCTAAAGCCGCCTTCTCCATCAAAGCCTTTTAGGCCGCCTACCCAGAACTGCGCTTTCGTTCCCGAAAACCTAAGAAAGGTGGTTGGCCTGGCATTTCCGCTGGCAAAGCAGACGAAAGCCTCACCCTTTGGTACTGTCCCGTCAGCATAAAACGTGAACCCAATTTTGATTATTTCTTCCTCAGCAACAAACCCAATTTTGATTATCTCATCCTCCGCAACAGCTCAAGGAAGGGAAAAATGGGGAGTTAAAAAGCAAACACGCAAGCAACGAATAAACTGGAGATGCATGCAACAAACCGCAGCAATCCCACAGTCCATTGTTTCTTGTTTCTGCTGCGAGTAGTGTGAGCCTGCGGATTCGCCTAGACAGAGAAGGAACTTCTCTTCTTGAAGTTGGGGAGGGAAAAAACTTTGGGACAATTTTACATGACCCTAATGGACTGAAGACAAAATCTGCTCAAATGATTGCTTCGGTGCCCGTTCGGTGCCCGTGAAGCGTCTTCAACCTGGGCATTTTCAGCGACATTTCTTCATGCCATTCACCAACGCTGATCGCATTTCAAGGCCTCGTTCAGCTTTTGACACTCAAGCTAGCCGGTTTCTGCTATGTTGCCAAAAGTATGATGATAAAATAAAGTAAAAAAACAGCCTTCATTCCTACAGTTACAAAATGAAGCTGAGATGCATACAACATAACGCAGCAATCACAGACATCATTGAGAAATTCTAAATGCTACAAAATGAATAAACTACAAATGTGCTTGCCCTAGCGCAGCCATGCAGTTTGCTTAGGGCGGTTGTTTGACAAAGATAGAGTATAGAGACCTGATAAGAAACACTGGGTCGATGTCAGCCTGTTATCGTAAAGAAGACGCTGAGATCGAAGCTCTTGGCAGCGGCCTCTGCTAGCCAACACTCTTTGCCATGTGCACACATCTCATCCTCTCCTTACCCTCGCAGTTGGTCAATATAGCTGCCCACACTGTCCCTTACCCAACGCTCACAGGTTTCTCTCTAGTTCACAATAGAGGTAGCTTATGAGTCTTTTTGTAGTAAGTAAAGACTTTTCACTCGTTAGCAAAATGGGTCAACGCCAAGTCAACAATTTTGAAAAGCCCTCTCATAATTGGAGAGGGCTACACAACTCTTAATGATTAGAGATCAAAATGAGCACACACACACACACACACACACACACTGCTAGCTGCTTTTAAGGGAAGCGGCTTTGAAAAAACTAAGTCATACGCACTGCCTCTACTCACATTTCTCTACTCCTGGGCTGCCGGCTACAAACACTTTTCTCCGCTGCCTACATGGAGTGGCTCTGTGGCAGCATTTTCTGCTTCGAAGAAGAGGTGTTCCCGGAGGAGCTGGAAGTGGAAATTCGACCCCCAGCCAGCTGGCGCCGTCAACAACGTCGAGACTTTGAATGGTGGGTGAGAATGAAGGACTCATGCACTCACTATGGGTGGACTGTCCCTGGGTTCGGGCATGGATTTTATCGACATCACTTTGAATCTTTCTTCGGTCTATGATTCTTCACCATATTTGCATTTTGACCTAATTTTATCTTTTTCTTAAACTATCTCAAAACGGCAAATAGCATATTTAGAAATATCGATGGTCAAATGTAGATGAAGAAACGGCCGGTAGCCAGCGTAAACTGCCATCTAAATATCTTTTCGGTTTGAAATATCTAATTTTCGACAAAATTATAACCGATACTAAGGCGAGACGATGGAGGAAAAACGTCCAATTCGACTGTTTCTGGACGCTCATACTTCTCCAGTATGAGATTCGCAATTACCTGGCCAGGATGAACCTAAATTCAAATCATCATTCCTACATAAATAGGAAATTTTGGCAAAGACTTCACCAATAGATCGAATGATGTATAGTTGACGAGTGTCACCGTGACAGGATCGCGAAAGTCTGGATCGATCGCTGCGCAAATGCACATGAAGGGCGAGTAACCAGAGTGAGGGAAGATTCGCCCATAGGTACCCACTGGAAACATCAGACGAACATCCGTCTTCGCCTCTGTACGCCCACCTTTAATCTGCTTTTTTCATCCTCATATGACAGAAAGAATGAAGCATAATATGACAGCAAAAAAAAGGGCCAGACCGAGGTGGGCCCACCAATGAATCCAGGACAAGTCGGGGAATTTTTGCTGATTGGTTGCCCATTAATTGAGCCACCCTTTTGTGGTGGCTCAATTAATGAAGCGTTCCATCTGTGGTAAACCCCCTTTGCAGGCAAGGGTCCTGGATTCGAGGTCTGAAGCCCCGTTAGGAGAACATCATACGCTGTATATATAGAATGTGTAAGCTGTGAAACATCAGCCGTATTCTGAGTCCATTGATTGGGAAAACTGCGCATAGCAGTGACACTGGTGACAGTTCAAGTTAAAAAAAACCACGTTTAGGAACAACGATCTTGTAAGCCGATCGAAGAATATATCCCGCAGATTGCTGAGTAATTGGAACTGGTGAAAAAGCTTGAGGCGACGTTCGAATATAGCACAGCTTGTCATACATTTGAAAGCTATTATACTGCCTAATTCGCCTACGAGATAAATTGATATCTAAACGATCCATTGTTGCTTCGTTTTTTGTCTATGCTCCTTTGCGGCATCTTCACACCCATATGATAAGCTGTTTACATAGAGACATTATGCTGTAGTAGTAGTGGGGCGGTGAATAGGACCCTAAGTTCAAATTTTGCAAGCTGGCTGAAGGAATCGTAAAACTACCGTGTGATTCCCACACTCTCTTTTATGATTCCTGCGCTTTCTTCTTTGCTTAACTACTGTGAACTGAAGGAATCGTTAAAACTTTTACGATTCCCCCCCCGACTGTTTACTTAGGGTCCTATTCACCGCCCCACTACTACTACTGTTGAGGTAACCCCCGGGGGGGCTTTTCTCGAAAAAATTCGCCAATTTTTTTGTAAAACCGGGGGGGGGGGGGGGGGGGGGGGATATATATATATATATATTTGCGGGCGGGGGGGCGGAAAAAAGAGGTGGGTGGTTAGGCTGGCCTTGGCCGCCCGCCGCTTCGGGCAGGGCGCCAGAGCTCCTCCGGCCTCCGGGCACGGGTGCTACGGCCCCTACGCTTCGCCTAGCATGCTTCGCATGCTAGGCTACGCTCCGGGGCCTCCGCACCCATGCCCTCCGGCCTCCGGAGCTCTGACTGCCCTGCCCTCCGCGGCAGGCGGCCTTCGGCCGCGCAAAAATTAGTGCTGCATTGGTCGATTCAGGCATAGTCTCAAGGAAATTGCCAAATCTAATCCATTACATAACTTTTAACCACAAAAGACAGCTCAAAACTGTTCTCAGCGATAAAAAGTTCCTGAGGATCGAGCACATTGCATCAGGAACCAGGTGGCCTTTTCAGGGTGAGAAAGAGAGGCTAGCATGGGAGGGTGTGGCGCCAGGGTGATCTTACGATAGAAATTCCCCTTGCAATTGGGACCTTCCCCTTACGATCTGTCATCTGTTTTCAGACAAAATACCATCCGATTTCAAATTCGGCTTACGATAGACTCAAAATTTCTTAGTTTTTCCGATTTCAATCCCCTTACGATAGAACTGGACTGGATCGTAAGGGAATGCTGAAAAAAGCAGTTCTATCGTAAGAGAACTGTCCGTTTTGACGAAAACAGAAGCTGTATTGCAAGGGAATTGGACTTTTTGTAGCAGTTGAAAAGAGACGCCACTTACTGTCTTTTTTCAAACTTTCAAGTAGTTTCAAAGGTTGAAACTGCTTCACAGACTACTTTATGTGTTTTACAACATTGACAAAAGCTGTGTATTTATTTGTCTTCTTTCAAAAAAGCCCAAAAATACTTACGTACAATAAGTATTAGACAAATTATGGCAGGAATCTTGACATGATCCAAATTTTTCAGCTGAGCTGCTATATATTTCTCTTACGATCGACTTTGGTGAATGGTTGCAGCGGTGAATTTTGAGAAAAGTTGGTGGAATTACCCTACAACCTAGACCCAATAGTTAAAAAAAGCTCACTTGGCTCATCTGACTGACAAAAAAAGAACCTTCTAAAATTATAAAGTATTCACGGCGGATGCCAAGAGATGCATGGCCTCAACTGAATCAAATACAAGATGTGGAGAAGAAGAAGTTCAGACCATTGGCATTGTCAAAAAATAAAATGAGCAAATTTTGTTAAATTTCGATACTAAGGGCCTGAAAAATTGTGAAAGAACATGGCATTAAACTCTCATATCATAAGGCTATGCGAGCAAAATTTTTTTGTCATTATCTATATAACAGGTCAACATTTTATCCTTCCTGACGATTTCGAGGGGGGTTACCGTTTTCCGCCCTCCGTACACCCTCCATATATGCCATTGTCCTCGATAATTTTTTGTTCTGTTCCACCAAAAACGATGATAAAACCCGCCAGTTACCGCAATTTTACCGTCTCTGATCGTATCGATGGGGATTCCTCCCCCCTGTTCCCCCTTAATACGCCCTTTAGGCATGTTCATAACTACGGTGGGCATGTGCATTAAAATCAGCCGATTGCAAGAGAAAACATTCAATCGTAAGGGGAACCGAAAACGGAAAGTACTGTTTTGTATTTATTGCCAAATCAGAAAAATGGCTTGTCTTCTGATCTAAAATGTCCTCTTGCAATAGCCCTGATTTCTATTGCAAGAGGAGGTTTGAAAACGGATTCCTCAAATTCGATCGGAAGTTCCTATCTGGCTGAGCCAGATCGTAAGATCACCCAGGCGCGGGTGTTGAGGCGTCAAATGAGGGCAGGAGGTGTCACCTGATCCTTGACCGCGGTAGGTGCAGTAGGGGTCATTCGTTTCCTTCCCATGCGGTGTCTGGTCTCTTACTACAGAGCCCAGTATGGGCACAGGGGGCAACCTAGACGGAGTTGGAGGGGGAGTTGAGGCGGTTGGGGAAACCGTACTAGAGGAATGGCGCTGGTGGAGCAGGAGTCCTCATCACTGTCCGGCTCCGCACCACGCTCAGCAGCAGCTTCCGTAGCCCCGTCGTCTCCGGCGACGCTTTAGGCCTCATCCCGGTCATGCCTTTCCTTGCTACTCAATTGTCTGATGTTTCAGATTTACAGGGGTGGGTAGTCCTTTTTCGTACACCTGAATTTGGGAGACGATTTCTCAGACGCACTTAAAGCTAGAGTGCCAATTTTTTTACTGAAAGTACTAGTCCTTGACTCACCTACCAATTTGTGGCGCAAAAGCTATTTCCTGTCTAGAGTTACAGTGGTTTTTGTGAGATCACCTAAATTACAAACTGTTTTGACGAAAAGTTCAATGTTTTGGTGCCTTTTCAAAAATTTATTTCTCAAGTTCCAAAGTAGCTAGAGACCCCAAAATTTAGCACAAATTAGCTCAACGTGTCCTTTATATGTGTATAAATTTTTATAGCTTTAACATTTTTCGTTGGCTCACAATTGACTTATAAGTAATGCAACTCAATTCTGTGTTTATTGAAATGTCATTGACACAACCAATTAATTAGCCAATGTGATTGCCTAGCATATGATATGGCTTGACAAATAGGGCTATTGTGAGCCAACGGAAAATGTCAAAGCAATAAAAATTTATACACATATAAAGGACACTTTGAGCTAATTTGTGCTAAATTTTGGGGTCTCTAGCTATTTTGGAACTTGAGAAATAAATTTTTGAAAAGGCACCAAAACATTGAACTTTTCGTCAAAGCAGCTTGTAATTTAGGTGACCTTACAAAAACGACCATAACTCTAGACAGGAAATAGCTTTTGCGCCACAAATTGGTAGGTGAGTCAAGGACAGATAGGAGTACTTTCAGTAAAAAAATTGGCACTCTAACTTTAAGTGCGCCTGAGAAATGGTCTCCCAAAGTCAGGTGTACGAAAAAGGACTACCCACCCCTGTAATGCAAATTTAGTGTTTCTCACAGGATACTAATTCCGCTATTTTCAGGGCTTCTATTTCCTTTTTTAGCCAAGACTCGTATTTGTTAATACATGTAAGAAGAGCCAGTTTCCTTAATACGTATCTTTCTTGATGGTTAATAACAAGATTATCTGAACTACTTTGGGAAAGAACTTGACATTCGATTCACCTCCTTTATAACTGTGATGCTTGAATTTTACGTAAAAAATTTGCTATGTTAGATCATCAATCTTAAGCCAACGTACTTTTTTGACCACAGAGCGGCCCGAAGACATATTTTTTGATAAAAATTTATCACAAGGTGCCCCTAAATGTCCATTACATTGAGTTCAATTTCTGTGCCAAACGGATTTAATGCGGTTGATTTATAGCAATTTTTCGGCTGACTCCCACAATCCCCCCACGGCGTTTGCCCCCCCCCTCATGGGATTGTCCCCCCAAATCGTTGCCCCTCCCCCCAAATCGCCTAACCATGTTCAGATGCTCAAATCGGTAGGCAAAGTCTGTGTTAACTATGTTTTACTATTTGGGGGGGGGCAATCGGAAAAATTTTCATTTGGGGGGGACAATTGGAAATATTTTCGTTGGGGGGGACAATTGGAAAAATTTTCGTTGGGGGGGGGACAATTGGAAAAGAAACTAAGTACTTTTTGAGTTATCACCTATGTTTGGGGGTCTCTAAGCGATTCAAGATAAGTAGAATAAATGCTAGGGGGGGAGTCGTCGGTGGGGCGGGGGGGGATTCTTTCGAGGGGGGAGTCGTCAGTGGTGGGGGGGGGGGGGGGGGCAAACGTTTGGGGGAGGGCAACCCCGTTGGGGAGGGATTGTGGGAGTGAGCCAATTTTTTTAACATGTGTCATTTTCCAGTTGCACTCTTTGCAGAGCAAACCTTATATGACAAAACATACTAATATTTTCATGATTTTGATTATCCATCAATCCTAAAGCATCAAATATACTGCCAAAATGCGTTTGTTGTTTGTTGTCATTTATTCCTCATGAGTGGTGATTTTTTCAATTAATTATTAAAAAAACCAATATTTTAAGCCAAAATTCATTATTATGGACAATCCAGTGCAATACGATGACAAATGTTAGAAAAAATGCTGTAAATCAACAACATTAAATCCGTTTGGCACAAATTTAGAACAATATAGTGGACATTGTGGGGCACCTTGTGATAAATTTTGGCAAAAAATATTAAGTAGCTTTGGAGGCAGTGTTGATTGTATTAGGTGTATGCATTAATCACCACCCCCACGGTACTTACTCATCCTCTGGTTCTATGGGATGCGGCCGCTCCGTCTTCTGCCCTAGGATATGCGGTTGGTGAGTGAAGTTGGCATGGGAGCGTCCTCCTCCAGCTGGGAGACTCCCGGAGGAGGGGATCCTCTTCGATGCCTTCCTCCTCCTCCGCCCTCCCTTTCTCGCCCAGGGTGCTGTTTTTGTCCCTGTAGTCCCAGTCTGTAGCTGCCTGAGAAAATTGAATGGCACTGAGTGAACTCGAAGTCGTCGGTTTGGTCGCCGCGTTTGCGGCCTTCTCGGCTGTGCTATCACCCTCCTTCAGACGCTCGATGGATTCCAAGGAGAGCAGGTGCAGGTTCGCCTTCCAGTCATCTAACTATCACTGCTTTCTCACAGACTCACAGTTGGCTGGATGAGTGAACCCTGTGGAGATGATTTATTTGGACATCAAATTGAAAGAGCTATGGCCTATAACTAGTTCAGGGTCCCGCTTGGTTCATGTCTTGCTGTGCAGGAAAACCGAATTGCACAGCTGGATCGATGGAATAGTTTGGCAAAATACTCTCCTTAGTTTGCGTACATACGAACAACTAAAATTTTGGCTACCTGTTTCACGAGACTTACGCTCAATGCACAGAGCACTGAGCGTTTTCCAAAGAATATTCAGGGCTCTCAGCCGCTCTTGCTAGAGGGCGAGACTAGTTGTACCTGAATACGTTGGGTAAGATGAAGATGGGGTTGGTGATCAGCTGCTTGTTCACCACGGCCAGGTGGAAGCCCATGAAAAACATACCATAATCTTCATCCCAAATTACCTATATGATGCTAATTGTAGGGTCAAAAACCCTTTAATATGCCTCCAGATGAAGTTGATGATGGGCTGCTTGTTCACCACGGCCTAGTGCAAGCCCATGGAGACCAGCTAGAAGCAAAGGGCTGCCAGGATCATAATCTACGTCCAAAATTACCTATATGATGCTATTTGTAGGCACAACAACCCTTTAGAATGCCTCAAGACGAAGTTGGTGATGACCTGCTTGTTCACCTCGGCCTGGTGGAAGCCCATGAAGACCAGATAGAAGTAAACTGGCGCCACAATCGTATTCTACGGGCAAAGTTACCTATATGGTGCTGTTTTTTAGACCAAAAACCATTTACAATGCCTCAAGATGAAGTTGGTGATGACCTGCTTGTTCACCACGGCCTAGTGGAAGCTCATGAAGACCAGATAGAAGGAAGCGGGCGCCATAATCATATTCTACATGCAAAGTTACCTATATGGTGCTGTTTTTAGACCAAAAACCATTTACAATTCCTCAAAATGAAGTTGATGATGACCTGCTTGTTCACCACGTCCTCGTGCAAGCCCAAGGAGACCAAGTAGAAGCAAACGGGTGCCACCATCGTAATCTACGTTCAAAATTACCTATATGGCGCTGTTATTTTGGCAAAAAACCCTGTAAAAAGCATAAATATAGAGCTGGAATTGAAAAACATGCAAAAAACCCCCAAAAAACTGAATTTTTACCCAAAAAGTTGATGTTTCGACCTAAAAAACGCGGAAAATGCAGAAACTAGGGGTGCCATGACACTCAGCGGCATCGATTTACCCTAGAACCGTTGAGATCCACACCCCAGATGTTGCCCAAGTGTCTGCAACACTTGCTGGACGGTCGGACGGACGGTCGGACGGTCGGACGGTCGGTCGGTCGGTCAGTCGGTGTGCGCCCGGACACCGGACATTTTTTTTAAAAAGTTTTTTGGAAATAACTTTTTTAATAAGGCTCTAAAAAATTTTTGTCTAAAGAGGACCCCACACAATTCGACCACGGCGCGTCGATTGAGCCTATTTGCAGCGTTCTCCGACGTCTGTGTGACGAGCTACAGCCTGCCAAACTTTGGGAAAGCTGCAATTGGTTGTGTTACTCGATAAGAGGGGCTTGGCGCTACCGCTCCGCTAACGCTCCGCTCGCGCAAGCCCAATTATGCAGTGTTCAATGCATCGATAATCATAGTGCGATTACCATCATTTTTGCTAAGACTTACTCGTAATTGTTGACAAAAAGATTGACTAGAAGAAAAGATTGCCTAGAAAAAGATTATCTTGCTTCAAGAAGGAACACAACATTCGATTCACCTCTTCTTTAACTGCAATGCATTGCCTTGGGGGGTAGCGATCGAGGTGCCTCTGGTAAGGTGCTCAGGGGGCGCAGAGACACGTACCGGTCCTCCTGTTCTGTGGCCGCTAGGGGCTGTGGCAGCTCGTTCTTCTGCTCTAGGTACAGCAGTTGGCAGGTGTCCGACGGGGGCTGTGTCCTCGTCCTCCGTTTCCTCCTCCAGCTGGGAGACTCCCAGGGGAGGGGGGGGGGTCCTACACGATGACGTCCTCCTCCTCCGCCCTACAATCCTGGCCTTCGCCCATGGTGCTGTTCCAGTCGCTGTAAATTGAGTCCTGTCGCCTGAGTAAATTGAGTGGCACTGAATGGACTTGTAGTCGTAGGTAAGGCGGCATTCTTGGATGTGGCAGCGTCCTCCTTCAGCCGCTCGATGGACTGCAAGAAGAGTCCCCCAACCAACCATCACTGCTATCATAGACAATGCTTCTATCTACATCCGTCAAAACACAGATTAGCTCCTCTGATGTTTCAACGCTTTTACTAAAGCGCTTGCATCACAAGATTTTAGCAATACAGAGTCGTTTGAGTCCTTGCAATTGGTGAAAGTAATTGAGGCTACAAAGTGGTGAAAGAATGGGAAGGAACCTGATCGGATGGCGGGCTAAGCTGCCTTGCTGGGCTTCGCCAACGTCTCCCATCAGCTCTGACAGCACCTTTGGCTTTGCCAAGGCCTCTAGCTCTTGCCAATGCAAACAACTCTCGCATCAAGATTCATGTTCTCTCCCAGTGACAGCTTTTCTTCCAAAGTCAAACTGAGCAGAGAAAACATAGCATAAATGATGGCATTATTCCGGCATGGCAGCAGAGCCATAGCAACGAGATGATTGGAGGCGCTGACTTCGCTCATCGCATCAGCCAGGATACTCTGGTGGCGATGACTCTGGGTGGCAATGACCTGGGCCATGGACAAGCCTGAATATGCGTAGGTTGCAGGTGAAGATGGGCGGGATTGTCGTATTCGTCGCCGAGGCCCTCGGCAAATGTTTTCACCTAGCAAAAAACTGAATAAAATGCTTAAATCTGTAAGTTCTATTTATTTATTTACTTATTTCATTCTATCTATTTATTTATCCATATAGCTCTATCTACATCATTTTGCAACCTGGCTGGTCATTTCAGTCCCATGCTACTCTGAAAAACGACGCTTTTGTCTCCAAACTCACTGACATTTCGCTGCTTAAAACGTATAGGTTTTCATAAGCTGACCAACCGTACTTGCTTTTTTTGAAATTTCTCGCTCCAGCTTAAAGACCTGTTGATCGTTTGACGATGAATGATATCGTCTTGTCCTCTTTTTCTTCTCAGGTCTTCAAAAGGCTGACTCAGAATTGCTCATTCCCCAGCACTCCCTTTGGATCTATCTGTCTGCTACTTCCCATCCTGACCCATTCTTCCCATTCAGAGCCCTTAAGTATTTCGCCCCGGCTAAAAGATTGGCCTTTAAAAGCTGCATAGGGCAGTCAAAAACGCTTCACTTTGCACCTCACATTGTCTAACTACAAACCTCCGGGCAATCTGAGCTGCCGAAAGGCTGCTTTCTTGTGGCACTCTCCATCTCCCTCACTAGACGGCAAAGAAGGACCGGGTGATGGAACTCAGAGTGTCGAGCCAATCGTCGATGGGCGGGCTGTTTGAGGAAGACAGCGGCGGCCTTGGCTCTGCAGTTGGCTTCCTTCCGGCAAAGGCCGCTTTGCACTCCGCCCCTTCCTTCGTACAGCGGTGCTTGAACATACTTACTCACTTTGGCCATGTTTCGTGCGTAGGTTGGGCGACAGAGAATGAACTAGGCTTATAATCCTGTTTTCTTTTTAGGAATGAAAAATAACCTTTTAATAAATCAGCCTTTGATGAAAATGCATGAAAAAACCAGTCTTTACAATACGCTTAGCCTCAAATTTAGCACAAACGCAAGTCACACCACGGCAAATTTGCTCAGAGCTGCACAGCCCAAACTCTTAAAGTTGCACGTGGCTCCAAACAGCCGGTGTCCAAACAATGTTGATGAGTTGGAAATCCGTTCAAATCCATATTGTTTTAGCCCAAACTTGATTACACTTTTTGCCCTTTAGTCGGCCGGCCAAGCATAGTCATCAGTCCTAACCCTTCCGCATCTCAAGGGAGTCTACAAAATCGTCCACCTCTCAAAACCCACCCACTTTCTAACCACCCGCATTCACTCTTCGTCTGCCTTACTGCATTTTCGATGCTCGGCATAAAAGGACCCTACCAAAAAAACCCCCTCCGAAACCCCAAAATTGACGATTAATTTGCTAGTTTTACCCCAAATTGCAGCCCACTCTGCATTTCTATTTAGTGGATGGAGAGATGACTACATTGCTATGCCTTGGGCCACTCGGCAAGCTGTCTGCCGAACGAAACATCTGCCGACGGGGTGGTTGAGGGTGAGATCAGCTGGGTGTGCAGGCAAACTGGCCTAGCGGCCAAATGTGCAGACGATCTCATGGCTCTATGAACCATGAGCAGAAGTTGCTCACAAAGAGTTATGCTTCCTCACAGCCACACGAAACTAAGGTATTTCGCAACCATTAGTACCCTAAGAGCCTTGAGGTTTACATCCCTGCTCAAAGAGCCCCCCGAGGGGGTAGGGAATTGACCCTCCCTTTAGATGCACCATGGCCACCCGACCAGTCTTTGAGGCACCCTATGGCCTGGCACTAGCCTAGTCGGATGACAGTGGCTGGAAGGGGACGAATCCGTTCCTTGAGTTCCGAGTTGCTCCACAATCGAAATGGGATCTGACGCGCCATCAAAGTTAAAATCTGAGCTCCCGTAAAAAAAGATGATTCTCTTTCCTGCCTCTCCTCAGAAAACCACTCTGTTCCTCACCCCTGCAGTCGGAGTAAAAATCGATCAATCAACTTGAAGAGCAGTGTTGGCCCTTTTGCCCAGATGGCCAACTGGAATAAATACAAATAAAGGAAATTTCTAAAAAATCGTTTCAGACATGTAAACATGAAAATAGAAAGGGAATTATATATTTTTCAAGTCCAACACTGTTGAAGAGCCATCCCCAGTTGTTGAGTCCCCGTCTACCTGCGAGCTGCGACGCCATCCGCGAGGAGGCCTGCCTTCCCCATCTCCTCTTCCAAACATATGTCAGTGCCCTACCAACTATCGCAGCTTTTGCTCCGCCTCAGTGAAGCTCTGCTGCAGCTCAAAAAAGGGCCGCATAGATGGTGAAATTAAAGATATTTTTTCCTGAAGTGTTGTACTGCTTTCAGCAAATTTAGAATTTGTCGCCAACTAAAGAGTGATCAGCCTTCGAAGCATTCCTTTGCACACAGGCATGACCTAAGACCATAGCATAACTTCTACCTATGAAAGCCAAGTTCTGCACATACATTTAACTCTAGAGTCTAGACCTGCAAATGTTTCATTCGCGAGGGTCATTTTGCCCTCCATCAATCGTTTCTCAATGACCTGCTTCCACGAAGAGACCGACTTCTTACTCCTTACCTTTGCAGACCCCAGCATTTCTACTCAGTCTCGCCATGTTTCACCCTCAAATTGAGTTGCGTTCACTGTTTCTCGCCGTGTTAATTCTAGCAATGTTTTCATTGACTCTTCAGTGACCATAGACACGTAGCCTTATGGTACGGAGCTGGCACTGCAGGGCAGCCAGCGTTTTGAATTGGCTGTTTAGATATAACAACCTGTCGGCAATGCAGTGACGTTTTGAAATTAGTATCTATATTTCCCGGGACAGTCAGAGCGCAGACAAGAAGGATGATTGATTTATGGTAGACTGAAGACTTTTCAGACTAACTGACATCATTTAAAGTCATACTCCATGGTCAGAGTCTTCGATGGCCATCAGTCCTAGACTTAGGTTAGGCTTGACACAACGATTTTCGTAGGGGTGCAGCGGTAAACACTTTTGACTGCCGACTATATCAGAGAGCCATTAATCGCTGTCCGACTCCCCAACCGCGATCAGCAGCGACTTCCGCAGTCCCGCCATCTCCGGCGATGCTCTAGGCCTCCCAGTTATTCCTCTCTATCCTACTCAAATGTCTGATGTTTCAGATTTTCTGTAAATCTAGTGTTGCCCACAAGACACTAATTCTGAGGCATTCCTTGCATCTTTTCCTCACTGTTGCCAAGACGTACGTAATTGACAAAAAGATTATATTGCCTGCTTTGAGAAGAAACATGACATTCGATTCACCTTAAAGGTCAAATACGTGAAAAACCACCTTCACGGAATTGGCTCATTTTTTGTACATGGTTAGGGGTTGGTGAAGTAAGCTGGTTGTACAAATGACAAGGTATTCTCGGCGGTTGCCAAGATGCGCGGCCTTACCTCAAGACACCACCTAGATGAAAATGCATGCCAAAATTCAAAAGATTTCAGTGAAAAAACCATGAATTATACATGTTTCGGTTTTTGAAACATCAAGATTTTGGCTTTTAACTATAAATCGAGAAATACTAATAATTTCAAAAATTCCTTTTGCCAGCTTTAAGATATTACTTTCATGGACGTAGATACCAAAAATCAGCTAATTTTATTGAAAAACCGTGGACTTATGCTTGTTCAAATTTTTGAAACATCAAGATTTTGGGTTTTTGACTTTAAATCAATAAATACTAAATATTTCAAAATTTCCTCTTGCCAGCTTCAAGATATTACTTTGACGGACGTATCTGCCAAAAATCAACAAAATTCATTGAAAAACCAGTGATTTACGATTTTTCGCATTTTGAAACATCAAAAAATTGAGTTTTGGGTGAAAATCGAAGAATTTCGCCAAGCCCTAATAATGGTGCCAAGGCATCACCAAGACGGACTTTCCTGCAAAATTTCAGCTAATTTCATGGAAAAACCAGTGATTTACGATTTTTAGTGTTTTGAAACATCAAAAAATTGAGTTTTGGGCGAAATTCAAAAAATTACGCCAAGCACCAAAAATGGTCCCGAGGCACCGCCTAGGCGGACCTTCATGCAAAAAATCAGCCAATTTCGTTGAAAAACCGCGGAGTACGGGCCTGGGACACACACATATATATATATATATGCGGACAGACGGACGCAAAAATGGGGTAACTGCTTAAGCTGGCCTTGGCTGCCCGCCGCTTCGGGCAGGGCGCCAGAGCTCCTCCGGCCTCCGGGCACGGGTGCTACGGCCCCTACGCTTCGCCTAGCATGCTTCGCATGCTAGGCTACGCTCCGGGGCCTCCGCACCCATGCCCTCCGGCCTACGGAGCTCTGACTGCCCTGCCCTCCGCGGCAGGCGGCCTTCGGCCGCGCAAAAATGTTTTCAAATGACGCTGCTGCCACGACTGCCTCTCCAATGGTCACGGCACCAAGTTCAGCCGCGATCTCAAGAGCAAGCTAAGCTCCCTCCCCTGCATTACCCACCATGTCTACTTTCAACAGAAGATTTTGGATAAAACGGTTCTGCTTATGGTGCTAAATATGGAGGAGGAGTTCAAGCGCAAAAAACCCACTACTCAGCCCACTTCTAGACAATATCGCTATGCTGCCTACTGTTCTCTTACTTACTGGTTGTACAAACAAGGTATTCTTGGCTGTCACCAAGATGCGCGGCCTCTGTTCCAAGCAATACTGTCAAGTAAAATGAGCAAATTTTACTTATTTCATATTTATTTATTGTCAATTTCGTCTAAAAACCAGAGAGTTATGGTTTTTTCTATCTTCAAACATCAAAAATCTAAGTTTTTGGGGGAAACCTGAACATTTTGCAAAACCCCAATAAAGGTCCCTGCCACCACCAAGGCGGACCTTCACACAACATTTCTGCCAATTTCATTAAAAAATCAAGGAGTTATGATTTTTTCTATTTTGAAACATCAAATTTCTAAGTTTTAAAGAAAAAACAAAAATTACGCAAAACTCCAATAAAGGTCCCAAGCCACCACCAAATTGAACCTTCACGCAAAATTTCAGCCAATTTCATTTAAAAACCAGAGAATTAGGATTTTTCGCATTTTGAAACATCAAAAACTTAAGTTTTGGGCAAAATTTGCCAACTTAAGTTTTGGGCAAAAAAAAAAGACAGACGCAAAAATGGGGTAACTGCTTAAGCTGGCCTTGGCCGCCCGCCGCTTTGGGCAGGGCGCCAGAGCTCCTCCGGCCTCCAGGCACGGGTGCTACGGCCCCTACGCTTTGCCTAGCATGCTTCGCATGCTAGGCTATGCTCCGGGGACTCCGCACCCATGCCCTCCAGCCTCCGGAGCTCTGACTGCCCTGCCCTCCGCGGCAGGTGGCCTGCGGCCGCGCAAAAACTGGGCAGAAGTGAGAGAGTGGAGGTATGCCTTTGCTGTATTGCTGCTATTCGCAATGCCTTCCCTGAGCCTTCCGGCTGTTACACCGGCTTCTAGCCTTACCTGAAGATGGACGCAGTCCCAGATCCCGTCTAATGCATCCCCATTTTGCCATTGCTTCATTTCATTGCTTGCTCTCATAATTATCCTTCATTTTATCAGATCTTTGATTTCTACCCAGGTTTCCCGTGTTTCAGCTATGTATAGTACATTACGATTAGGAAGCAGTTGATTTGATTCAAATTGAAGCCATTTCTAGTTATTAAAATTCCCATTTTCACGAGCTCATATCTCTGAATCCAAAGCCCTTTGAAGAAAACCTATTACTGTTGCACACTTACACACCCAGTCCCAATTAACATATCAATGCAAAATGGAAATCGGTGGAGGTGGTTCTGCACGTATTTGACCTCTGTGATTCGTTGCTTGGGGGGTAGCGATCAAGACGCCTCTGGTGAGTGCTCAGGGAGACGCTTGATCATCCATTCGTCCTCATGTTGGTAGCAGTTGGCGGGTTAAATCGTTGTGATGGGGGTTGATGGACTGCAGGTCGCTGACGGGGGCTATGTCCCCAACCTCCGTTTCCTCCTCAAGCTCAGAGACTCCTAGGGGGAGATCCTTCTCGATGCCATCATCCTCATCCGCCCTGCCATCCTGGCCCTCGTCCAGACTGCTGTTCCAGTCGCTGTAGTCCAAGTGCTGGTCACCTGAGAAAGTTGAATGGCACTGAATAGGCCCAGAGTAGTCGTTGGGGACGCCTGAATGACGGCATTCTTGGATCCTGAATGACGGCATCCAGCGAGAGTAATTTCAGGTTTGCCTTCCAGTCCTCCAAACAAGACTGTTTTCTCCAGCCATCAAATCACAGACTGGCTCCTCTGATGTTTCAATGCTTTTACTAAAGCGCTTGCAAAACATGATTTTAGCAACAAATGGGATTTGCGGACGACCTTGCAATTGAAGTGGTGACCACAAAGCCGTAAAAGAATGGGAAGGGGTCCCGCGCAGGGTTGGGCGCAGTTTCCCCACTGGAGCTGGGCTTCGTCAACTGGGCTTTGTCAAGGCCTCAGAGCAGCTCTGACAGCTCCTCTGGCGTTGCCAACGCTTCCAGCTCCTGCCAATGCAAACTATCTCTCCCCAAGATTTATGTTCTCTCCCGGTGAGAGCTTTTCTTTCAGATTCAAACTGAGCAGAGAAAGCATGGCGTAAAGGATGCCATTACCTCGGCAACAGAGCCCTAGGCAGTGAGAAGCCAGACGATTGGAGGCGTTGACTTTGCTCCTTTCGCCAAGCAGGGTACTCTGGGAGCAGTGAGTAGCATTCGGTGACAGGGCTCTACCCGATGAACCAGCACCTGAAGGAACAGCAGGATTGCCGCCAGTTGGCCAGGTGCACGGACACGGATCGCGGCTTCATCTGCGCCTGCAACCCTGGCTTCATCGACAAGAGCCCTTGATACTGGGGGGGGGTAGGAAGTCTTCATCCGATACATAATGGAAGTTTACTCAGGATTGGGTGCACATATTTTGATCAAACTTTGTCACAAGTTAGTCCTAGGTATCCTTAACATTGTCCTAAAACGGCAGGCAATTAAAATAATTTTCGAATCCATGACAATCAAAATTGTAAAATCACTCCATTACAGAAAACTTACACCCTATGCTTAAAGATACAGGTTGTACCAAATTTTCAAATCAGTGCTGTGAGCTCAATAATGAATATTTTTGCACAATATTTTATTCATCCACTATTGGTTGTACCTCTGTACCAGTTTTCATCGTTTTCTGATCAAACTGTCCTGAGCTAATGGTTGGAAAATCAAAATCGGATGAAGACTTCCTACCCCCCCCCCCCCCGGTACCTCTGCCAGGAGGTGGAGATCATCGAGTGCGCTCACTCACGCTGCCTACAGATGCCGAGTGGTGGCCTTCTTTGCCTCTTCAATTTTTCTAGTGCATCTGTTCAGTCTCTCCGTGATTG
The DNA here is from genome assembly GCA_030248095.1 of Ptycholaimellus sp. GST1_10. Classification (NCBI taxonomy): domain Eukaryota; kingdom Metazoa; phylum Nematoda; class Chromadorea; order Chromadorida; family Chromadoridae; genus Ptycholaimellus; species Ptycholaimellus sp. GST1_10. The sequence continues at coordinate 20,582 of JASANA010010597.1, read as the reverse complement.
CTTTGTTCGCAAAATTGCTTCACCTACTTTTTTCGTTCTTGCATTCAGCCATCCAGAATTTCCTTCTCTTCTCATCATCTAGGTAGGTGTCTTCTGCAAAACAAGCTGTTACTTTCGCTAAGCGAAGTTCTTGGTGTCAGTACAGGGCTCTGTGAAACTCCTCCATCCATCTCATACCCATCAAATACTGCTCTGTGCTGGCATAAACAGGGAATCCGGTTTATTGGCTCACCCAACGCATGGGTCAGAAAACGGCTGATGGATGAGTGCGAGGATGCGAGCTTCAACGACTGCTCCCCACACGCCGCCTACATGGACGCCATCGACTATTCCATGTTTCCGCTCGATTCACTTCCATAGCCTGTGGAAACTAGCCAGTGCTCTGATGTTTCATGCAGCGTATAAATTAACCAAATCAACCACATTTAATAATAAGCGAAGGAAATATTGGCAAATAGAAGTGTTGCAGCTCCTTCTGGAAGGCTTCCTGGACAAGTAGGAGCTAGTGCGTCCGTTGCGTCATCACAAGAAGGACTTGTGAAACGAGCACAGCAAGAGCAAAAATTACGACGACGTCAATGGCGCCGAGTGATTCCCCATCATTGACAGCGACCGAACGAAGCTCCAAATCGCCTCACTACAACTTTAGCGCCCTGTGATGTAGACAGCCCAAGGAGCAGTATGTCGGTGAATTTTGCTGGCTTTCATTGGAGTTAAGGAAGCAGTTTTTGGGAGGAGGTGGTGGGCTGGGAAGGCTGCTGGCCTTTTGAGGTTTCAAGGGTTCATGGGCATAATTGCGGTCGCCTTAATTGTTCAATGTTTGTTTAGATTGCTTAAATCCAAAAAAATATGCGGAAAAATCCCAATTCTCTCCTGATGAACTGCGGCTATAACAGACGAAGCTCACCGATTCCAAACTAAACCTTATGGTTTCAGCAAACCTGCCAACCCAAACAATCCAGCAAAAATTCACAATCCGAAATAGCAGAAAGCTGCCGCTGAAGCGGTGGTGTTTGCAGAATTCCAGGGCATCACAATGCCTCTCTGGCTAGTCCGCTTTGGAAAGAGAACCTGGGCTACTACGCCTCCTTAGCCAATCCATAGTCCCCGCTGTTCCAGAACTTCATGGATAGCTTTGTGGCTGGCGCTGGACAGTCCTTTGACAGCCTACGTTAAGACCTTTGACATCCTTGCATGCCATTCCCATTTCTTGTTGCAATGATTTTGCTTTGAAAGATTGCCTAGCCCATTTGCATGACTTTTCTTTATCAAAATGGTGAAACATCAAAGATGCAAGTAGCCTTATCTATGAGGCTTCAGCTGGGCAGCCGGTACAACGACAGTAGGTAATGAGGCCATGGCCGCATCCCTGTGGCCTTCCAGCCCTCTCTTTTACCATCCAACAGTCCCCTACTCAGTCATGTTCCTTTTCGTTTCATCCATCCCGCCTCTAACCTCTTCCCTTCCCTCCTCCTCCTACCAGCAAACTTGTCTGCCTGGAGGCTGAAAAACGCCGCCGTCAAGCTCCAAAGGCTCACATTTATCGACGTACTATTTTTAACCTCCTTTCTTCCAGTTGCTTCAACTGCAAATTAAAACATTTGAGGTCTGGATGAAGACATGGACCCGACTACTCTCACCATTGCTGTTGGAGGCGCATAAGTCAGTTTATGCAGGTATTGAAACATTGGGAGGCCGGGTGGTCAGTAGGCCTGTTGGAGCTGGTCGGAGCCTATCCGGGGCCAGCGGTGCGGTGTCCCGGGGGCTGGGGGCTTGCGTAGAGGCCACAGCTCCTCCTCCAGCTTCTGCTGCTCCACCGCTCTTTACGCCACGCTTCTGCCTCTGCTTGGCCTACTCTTCGCGGGTATGTTTCAACTGTAAATCAAAGTACCAACTCTACGACTCAATCCAATACTTTTTCGCAGATGAAGCTAGACAAATTTTATAGCGAGTTCAGCGCAGCTCCTAGGAAGTCCAGTTGGGAGACTTTCTATGACAAGTACTAAATAATGGTTCTAACAAAATTTATCTTGCAAGTTTTCGATTGATCCAATTACTGTTCAGGATGAATAAACAGTGGCATATAGAGCGATTCCATGACTGAAATGTAGGTAGTTTTTTTTGGTGTGAGCAAGACGCGAGTTGGTGCCATTCCATATTCCGACCAGATTCGCCACTAATTTGACCTGAACCGATTCACGGTTGAGCCTAACATAGGAGCTCCTAAGGGAATAGAGATAGAGCATAGAATCGGGCCGGACAAATCGGAGGAGCTGAATGGCATTTAACCATACTTTGCGGGGCTTGGAAAGCGATTGGTTAGTGCTTACAAAGCTGCAAGCAAGAAATAAGGAATCATATTCAGCTTTCTCCAGCAAGGCCATAATTATTTAAAACATACCACTCAATTCTTTCTCACCCCCTCAAAAATACCCCAGCCCCCAACTGCAGTGCTCGTGACGCAGCTTGCCCCTGGAGCAAGGAGGGCGTGCGCTGGGTGGCATTCGTGATCACAGACGAGCAGAGCCAGGACAACGGCCGGCGAAAAAGGCAGATCTTCCTCATCGACGTCACCAATCACAATTCAAGAGCAAGCTAGAGGCCATCAGCAGCTCCTGCCACTGCTACTACAAATTCAACGACTTCACTTTCCTGAGCATGCTCCTTTGCTTCTCTGCGCATCCTCTACTCTGCTCATGCTTCAGTCAGGAAATGGATTAGGGAGGAAACCTATTTCATTGATAGCTTAGTCCCGTATTGTTCGAATGCTGTCTTTTTGAAGTGAAACACAATGAATGCCCATGATATATACCCACTTGACAATGAGAAGACAAAGTTCATCAGTATGCTCGATCAGCCATGAATGAGATCACTTGAGATTCAGCATCGGAGAGCAGGCTGCGATTGGCTGCCGGCGCAAGGCTGCATTGCCCCGACTTCCACTCCACTCCAGAGCCATGCAGTACTCGTCTAGGACACAGGCCTCAAGACAGGCTTCGAAACTGCCGCCTCCACTCGCCCTGTCAACTTCGTCCGACTCCACTGGCCTTCCTGCTTGCAGCTTTGGCTTACGAGACAGTCAGAAGGTTGGCTGGCAGAGATTGGCCTCGAAATTTTGCCCCACCGATACTCCATCGATGCCGTCGTTTGGCTGCATTTGGCTAATTTGCACAGCCAAAGCCACAGATCAATGAGTTAACAGGAAAAACGGCAACCGAGTGAATGAGGCAAGGGAATCGCTCTTATACTGGTGGTTTATCTTGCAGCACCTGTTTTGTTTTGGATTAATTTTAAAGTCTTCAACATGCTCTCACATTTGATTGTTTTTGCAGGTTAAAAGTTGAGGAAATAATGGTACCATCGGCCAGCCGAAAGTATGGCTCTTTTCTCTCAAAATTATATTGCCCCGAGTTCAAAGTCAAAGAAATAAATATTGGGCTGGCGCGAGCGAGCGTTAGCAAAGTGTCAGCGCCCAGCCCCTCTTTTTGACCCAGGTGTATGTTTTGAGGGTTATTGCTAGATCTTAAATTTGATAAGGCGGCTGCTCGTCACAGAAGGCTCCAATTGTTCTAATTCTTTCACCATTAGAAAGAGCAACATCGAATTGACTATAGTTTATCTTTTGAGTTTTGCACAAAACTTTTGATTTTAGGGTGAAAAACGCAAAAAACCATATGTCCGAACTCCTTCTTCTTCTTCTTCTCCTTCTCCTCCGCATCTATTCAATGGACGATAGTAGGTATTCATTTCTTCCCCCATCAACTCCCCCTTCCTCACCTCCCCAGCTCCCTGGGCCTTCAATTATAAGTCTTCAGTTTAGCTTAGGATTGTGTGCCACAGTGGTGTGTAGTGGTGAAGGCGATTGAACTTTGGAAAGAATTTAGCGGGTTCGGTTCCTTTACAGGCATGCATTTTTTTTGATTTAAAGATGAGAAAATAACTGGTGCCATCGGCAGGCCAAAAGTAAAGGTCTTTCATCCCAAAAATCGTTAGCCCTAAGTAAGTGCCAAAAAATTACCAAAAATTTGTTATAATGCTGAAATTTGTTATTGCAATGTATTTTTGATTTTGAAAACGTTTCGTGCAATTTTTTAAAACACCCTTTTTTAATTCTTTTTTATTAAAATAAATCACATCAAAGTAAAAAATCAACAGTAAAAACATTGTATTTATACATTTTATACGATATTTAAAGTAGAAGAAATATCTGGTACCATCGGCAGGCCAAAGTGGGTCTCTTTTCTCCAGAATTTGCAATTGGTTCGAGTACAAAGTCAAGGAAATACAATTTCTACTAGTGGAATCTGCTGCGTCATCTGCATTTTGTTTTTGGGCGCGCATGGAAAGAGACACTGAACTGCGCGCCAAAAACAAAATGCAACTGTCCAAGCAGCAGATTCCACATGATTTTTGATATTTTTTTGATTTTTTTTTGATTTTTGTGCATGGTACCATATATTTTTGTACCTAAAGAAAAACAATCAAAATATGATCATATATGTTGTGTTGAGGCTACTTTGCTTGTACCTTAACCTATAATCAAGTTAAATATATTGCTAAATTAAAATTGTACTAACTGATGATTAGCACTGTCCTTTGCTAAGCGGCCTATCTACCTCACCATGATGATCCTGAAGTCTGAAGACTGTCTGTGGTTCTCTAGGCCATCAGCTGACTAAATTGATAGTCAAAACATGTTTATTTTGGCATACAATTGAAAACATTATGATTACATAATTATTTTAACAAAATCGTACAACAACAAACAAAACCAAACAATTTTTACAACAAAATTTGTTTAATCATTATTTTGATTATTTTGTTCTGAGTAGTAAACATTCTGTGGTACCGAACTGTCTTCTGTACCAGTCTATCCTCTGTACCGAGTCATCCCAGTACCGAGTTATCCCCGTACCGAGTTGTCCTAGAATCGTGGAATCTGCTGTGTCACCTGCATTTTGTTTGAGCGCGCATGAAAAGAGCATTGGAACTGCGCGCGAAAACAAAATGCAAATGCTAAAGCAGATTCCACTAGTAGTATACATATTTCTTTAACTTTGAACTCGGGGCAATAGAATTTAGAGAGAAAAGAGCTTTACTTTCGACTTAATTAAATGTCCACTAGGTTTTTTATAGAGCATCAAATTATGTCCGCATTTCCATCGTTGTACAGAACGCTAAAGTGCAATTACATGGCCAAAAATTCCTGAACCTATCTCTTAATATAGTTCTGAGATAAAATTAAGATTAATTTCTGATATGTTCAGCTAAACAATGGATGTTACTGGAACAACTTTATAAAGCACGTGCATTAGAATTCAACTGCTTATTTTCAGCTTTTAAAATTGTGTTCAAATATAGCGTGAGAACTTATCATGAGCCTTTAATGATCGTCAGACCTAAAATTTTCTTGCATTTCATAAAATGCGTGTTATTTTGCCAGCAATTGTCCATGTTTTCTGTGTTTCCCAGTGTGAAATGCAGGTGCTTTCATGGTGTAATGAATGTTAGAAGCTCTGTACATAAATTGAAAGGTTTTAGTTCCTGGCTGGTAAACGTGAGACGATAGGCCGAGATTCACTTTGCAAAACGACGGATCTTCGTCGAAACTTGACCTTTATTATTGACTTTCTCATCGCATTTGACAAGTTTGCTTCCTAAACTCATTTATGAAACTACATTAGGGTGTGCACAGCCCAAAATTGAAATAGAAATATCCTTTGAACTTTTTAAGAGAGCTTTACTGTGAGTTTTAAAAGTTGGTTGCCAAAGTTTTGCTGAAGAAATGTGGAAGCGGATATCAAATCTTATGCGACTAAACTGACAAAGTCCGAAGCAGACACTAAGAGGCAAGTCCAGGACCTCATATCTGAAGAACTAGACGCCATCTACAACCAACCAAGCTTGGGCCTTCAATTTCAAGTTCATCTCTGTTTGTTTTCGTCTAGGTCAAAAATATTCTAGTTTCAGATAAAGCTAGAATTTGAGTACTGGTCAGATTTCCCTGGCTCAGCTGAACAGGCACACGTTTCGAAGGCTTACACTTCCAGTTCTTTAGCAGCGGCAAGAAGGACTATTCTAAATGCCATCAAAGCAGTATGTTTTGTGTTCAAAACTTTCAACAAGTGATTCAATGAGCCATTTTCGTCCAGAAGGCAACCCTCAAAGGCACTGATAGGAGGCGGGCTGTGGCTGGGATCATAACCAGTCGCTCGTTAGCTTGCTTTATTTTTAATAAATTAACACAAAAAGATTTGGAATTCTTCAAAATATAGTGTTCACGATCATGTCTGTTCTAGGTGGCCCGCGATAAATGCAACACCGAACCAGGATACATCTGTCATACCCTATGACCTGGATGGTCTAGCCTCCTTTGCCTCCTACGGAGAAGTTTATAGCAAACTATTTGTCAAATTCCGTCCAGTTACGGTATAGTTTTTTTGTTTTGGAATTCGTAGTGTTTAATCGAATCTTTATTGAATCGCAAAATAACCCGTACACATACTTATGACCTTGGCGTCACTGAAGAGAAGCTGGAGCAACAAACCCGCGTTGTGGGGCAAATTCTGGCTCATGAAATTGCTCACACATTGGGTAAGCAAATTCAGTTGGAATGGGGACTAAACAGTGTATCTGTATAGAGCTAATCAGATAGATGTGTTCTGCCAGGCCTAAAACACGATGAGCATTATACTTGCAACGCATCCGTGGATGGCTATCATCATATTATGGGCCGCCGGTATTGGGGGAAACTCTGGCATGACACTTGGAGTTCTTGCGCAAGGTTTAGTTGCATTCAATCATGGAGGGGGGGGGGGGGGGGATGGGGGGGGGGGGGGGGGGGGGGGGGTGGAAAGGGTGGGGGATTATGCTGCGCGGGTTTGGTGTGTGTTTGGGTGGGGGTGGAGAAGGTGGTTCGTTTTTTCAGAAGAATATTATAAACGATTTATAACGGTATGCAAACTCGTTATTCATACATGGTTCAATTATGATGTCAGAAAACGAACTACCCTTAAAAAGCAATCAAAAGAAAACGTCCCCAAAATAACCCATTTTTAGGTATATAAAAACGAATGGGCATTTAAGAGGAGTTTTTTGAGAGGAGCACGAATGGGAGACTCATGGATTTTTTGACCCCCCTTTTTTATGATGGGAATCAAAAGATATATAAGTAAGAAGTAAAATTCATAAATACACTTGATGTCGAAACTCAATATCCAGGTCAGGACAGCTCTGCGAAGTCAGATGTCATAAAATTTGAGTTTTTGGCGATTTTTCCCATAAAACTGAACTTTCAGATTCATTTCTTTCCCAAAAGTATGCAAATTGGGTATGGATCGATTTGTCTACATTAGCTGGACACAGGGGTGCCAATAGTTTTTAGATTTTCTACCAAAACTTGTCATATTTTATATAATAACCTAATCAATGCCATAAAATGAAAAATTGAGATTTCCCAAAAACATCGATTTTCCCCAAAATTATTGGTATAATGGTGCGAATTAAACTTCGAAATCGTATTCCTCGTAAAATTTTGGTTGAGAAACTGCTTTTAGAAATGCCTCTTAGGTATGGGCCAGATGAGCTATAGGCCCAAACATGACGAGCACCAAAGATAAGCCCTATGTTATAACATAGGGTAATTTAGCAGATGTGAAATTTTGATGCTAAAAAACGTCCTGCCCTTCAGCGAAACAATATTGTTCAATTTCCTTTTGTGAGCTTATGACCCAAAGCCTTATGCATGTATTTAACAACCAGATACAGATATATATATACATATATATGAGGACAAAAGTTGAGTAACCTGGGGCGGGCCTCGGGGGCCGTCCGGGGTCCGGGGAAGTACTGGGTTTTAATTTATATACATGAAAAATTATGGACGAGTTGTCTAGGGAGCAGTTGCCCTAGCACCATTCATTGGACTTACAGAAAAGTGATCTCACAATTGAGGGATGGAATGTTGGCAAAACTTGGATGCAACCCCAGTCATTTCAAAGAAGATGACGCTGATTATCAAGTGCCGATTATCCAGGCTAAAAAAAGCTCCGTTTTGTCTCCTAGATATCGAGGATTGTTTCGCTTTGGTTGCGACTGTTTGCTGCCCTGGATGTTTTGAACTCGTGGCATGAATATTTTTAGGCGATTGCTTTGACAGCATCTCAGCCTGCAGCTTACTTTCATTGACCGGGCTCCAATCGAAAGGGGACCGCTGTCGACAAAGTGCTGGACCATTGGCCAGTCTGCCTTGTCATGAACGAGACGGTTTTTTCTTCCACATTTTTGAAGATAACCCATTTTTAAGTTACTATTTCCCATAAAGACTTGCAGAGAAAAATGAACTCAAAACTCTTTTATCCTCAACCATGTCAAAAAATAAGTCAAAAATGCAATAATCATAGTAACAGCACTAGCGGTTGACTGCAAAGATGGAAATTGAATGGAATGGATGCGTGGTGGAGCTGGAGAGTGGGGGCCAGTGCTCTTGGGACGAAGGCTCACACTGCATGCACCCAGCCGCCTACTATGGACAGCGCAGACTCGACTACAGTTCCCCTAACCCTTCAAAATATATTTCAGCTACAAGCAGTCATGGCAGACAACATTCGCTGCCGCTCCTGGAGTGACCTAAATTTCGCTATGACATCCGCCTACCCTATCCGAAAGCCCATGGGCATGCTCGCTATGGGCGATCTCTGCCGCAGCTCATTCACGTCCGTCACCTCAAGTGTAGCTGATCTTCTCTAATGAAGCCCTGTGCAGCCATCCGACTGTCAGCTGCCTTCGCTGCAACACCAGCTATGGCAATAGCAGTGACTGTCCTCGCTCCGCCTACAACCTTTCCGCCTGTTTCCAGGACTGTCGAAGTGTGCCAGCCTCATTTCCCACTCAGGCTCATGAGCAGTCTCTGACGTCCCTGTCTGATTTGCAAGAAAAAGTGTCGCTCTTGTGGCTGCCGGATTATCAGAAGGATTTGGAGCAGTGGGATGCGGCGGTGAGTGGCCAGCGGACCTTCATTTACACTAGGCGTGTCATCTGGGAATCTCAAAGAATATTCAGGGTTAAGTCTGTCTTGGAGAAATGTCATAAATTATCTTATTTTTGGCGATGTCCCGCATGCTTAAGCAGCTACCGCATTTTCGCCCGTAATTCCGCATTATATATAAGCCCCTACTCCTTGGTTTACAACAATATTGATTAAAATTTTGCATAAAGGTCTGTTTAGGTGGTGTCTTGGTTTTTATGATCGGCGAAGTAATTTTGATTTTCGTTGTTCATGGTCAAATTAGTGAAAATTAAGTCGCTGAAAATCACAAAATTTTTTAACGTTTTTTAACGAAATTGACTTAAATTTTTGACCGCGGAGGGGCCCGAAGGGCCCCTCCGCGGTCTATAGAGGTTACTAAACTTTTGTCCTGATATATATATATAACTGGTACCATCGGCAAGCCAAATGTGGGTCTCTTTTCTCCAAATTTTGTAATTGCCACGAGCAAAAAGTCAAGAAATACATCTACTACTAGTGGAATCTGCTGCTTGGACAGTTGCATTTTGTTTTTGGCGCGCAGTTCAGTGTCTCTTTCCATGCGCGCCAAAAACAAAATGCAGATGACGCAGCAGATTCCACTAGTAGTAGATGTATTTCCTTGACTTTTTGCTCGTGGCAATTACAAAATTTGGAAAAAAGAGACCCACATTTGGCTTGCCGATGGTACCAGTTATTTCTTCCACTTTTAATATAGCACAAAATGTATAAATACAATTTTATATTATGGAAAAAAAATATAAAAAAACTCATTAAAAATGTAACAAACAGAAAAGAGTCGAAAATTAAAACTACAATGTTATTTATTGGCAAACTAACATATCATTTTTTGTGAAATTTTCATGACTTTTACTTTACTTTTGGCCTGCCGAAGGTACCAGTTATTTTCTCAACTTGAAACACACAAAAATAAAAATAAAAGCCTGAGATGGAATCGAACCAACTAGTCCCATCCAATTATCCCAACGTTTTCACCACTACACCACTGGTGCATACGGCTCCTAGTTTTGCTCAAGAGTTATGTATAAATAAATACATTAGGCCCAGGGACCCGGGGAGGGGGAGTGGGGGGAAGAAATGAATACATACTTTCATTTCAAGAATAGATGCGGAGGAGAAGGAGAAGAAGAAGAAGGAGAAGGAGAAGGAGGAGTTCGGACAAATGGTTTTTAGTGATTTGCTAATGATTGCTGCAAGTTTCTGGCGATTTCTCGCGAGTTTTGGTCAATTAGAGGATGCTCTTTCTAATGGAAAAAGAATCAGAGCAAATGGAGCTTCCTGTGAGGAGCAAGAGCCTTATCAAAATTAAGATCTAGCAATAACCCTTAAAACGTACACCTGGGTCGAAAAGAGGGGCTGGGCGCTGACACTCCGCTAAAGCTACGTTCGCGCCAGCCCAATATATATATAACTGGTACCATCGGCAAGCCAAATGTAGGTCTCTTTTCTCCAAATTTTGTAATTGCCTCGAGCAAAAAGTCAAAGAAATACATCTACTACCAGTGGAATCTGCTGCTTGGACAGTTGCATTTTGTTTTTGGCGCGCAGTTCAGTGTCTCTTTCCATGCGCGCCAAAAACAAAATGCAGATGACGCAGCAGATTCCACTAGTAGTAGATGTATTTCCTTGACTTTTTGCTCGAGGCAATTACAAAATTTGGAGAAAAGAGACCTACATTTGGCTTGCCGATGGTACCAGTTATTTCTTCCACTTTTAATATAGTATAGTAGAAAATGTATAAATATTTATTTTATAATTTATGAAAAATAATTAAATAAAAAATAAACTCATTAAAAAATATAACAAAAAGAAAAGAATCGAAAATGTTAAATACCATGCAATTTTTCGGCAAACTGACATAACCTTTTTTGTGACATTTTCAAGGCTTTTACTTAGGGCAATCGATTTTTGGGAGAAGAAAGAGCTTTACTTTTGGCCTACCGAAGGTACCAATGTTTTCTCAACTTTAAACACACAAAAATAAAAATGAATGCCTGAGATGGAATCGAACCTACTAGGCCCATACACCTATCCCAACGCTTACACCACTATACCACAGGTGCACATGGCTCCTCAGTTTTACTCAAGACTTATTCATAAATAAGTTCATGAGGCCCAGGGACCCGGGGAGGGGAAGTGGGGGGAAGAAATGAATACCTACTTTCATTTCAAGAATAGATGCGGAGGAGAAGGAGAAGGAGAAGAAGGAGAAGGAGGAGTTCGGACAAATGGTTTTGAGTGATTTTCTCAAGAAATCAGCAACTTTTTGATGAGTTCTCGCGAGTTTTGGTCAATTAGATGATGCTCTTTCTAATGGAAGAAGAATCATAGCGATAGGATTTTTCTGTGAGGAGCAAGAGCCTTATCAATTTTAAGATCTAGCAATAACCCTTAAAATGTACACCTGGGTCGAAAAGAGGGGCTGGGCGCTGACACTTCGCTAAAGCTCCGTTCGCGCCAGCCCAATATGTATCTGGAAATGCTGGTCCTGGCCGAATTCTCAACGGATTTTGACAAACATTTTTTTTCCTGAAAGCTAATGCTATTTTAGGAAGATCTGGAGGGGTGGAACCGGTTTCCGAGCATTTGAAACATTACTTTTTTGGGTAGAAAGGGTGAAAATTTGGGTATGATGTAAAAGGCTCAATTCTCAACGGATTTTGACAAACTTTTTTTTTCCTGAAAGGTAATAAAATTTTAGGAAGATCTGGAGGGGTGGTACTGGTCCCGGAGCATTTGAAACATTACTTTTTTGGGTTGAAAGTTTGAAAAATGGGGTATGTTCAGAAATAGCGAATTCTCAACGGATTTGGACAAACTTTTTTTTTGCTGGAAGGTAATAACATTTTAGGAAGATCTAGAGGGGTGGAACTGGTCCCGGAGCATTTGAAACATTACTTTTTTGGGTAGAAAGTTTGAAAAATGGGGTATGTTGTGAAATAGCGAATTCTCAACGGATTTGGACAAACTTTTTTTTTGCTGAAAGGTATTAACATTTTAGGAAGATCTGGAGGGGTGGAACTGGTCACAAAGCATTTGAACATTACTTTTCTGGGTATAAAGTTGGAAAATTGCAATGTGCGGTTTTTGCACTGTAGTACCTGAAGTCTTGAGAATTGCACAGAAGACTTGATTTTTTTGTTCACTAGTCTTATAGGTCGATTCTTAATCTGTGCTTACTTTTGAAATTGGTTGAGAAAACACAAACTTGATTTTTGAGTTAAAAGGATCATATAAAGGATGCGCTCCGCGGTCACCTATTGCGCTTTGCGCCATATACTTGTTTGTGAAAGTTCTCGAGGTCGTGGCTTGGAACGACCATATGCAATAAGCATAATTAATTTGCAAAATTCAAAATTAATTATAAATATTTAACTTCGAATGTTGAAATTTAACAACCGAATGAATTTGCAGCCTTTTAGGTCTGTAATTAGAAGATTGATTATAGTATTTCATGTTGCTAAAATCAATGGCAATATAAAAACATGCATTTATGTTGAAAATAAATTAATTTTCAACATCAACAACTAAATGTTGAAAATGATTTGATAGCATATTTTCAATATTTTAGCCGAACTTTTTAATGTTAAATTAGTGAATGGTACTGAAAAATTGAAAAACATGTATTTATTGTTGAAAATTAAAAAAATAAATGTTCAGAAATAATTATCCATAATTGGTAGATTTTGAATTTTCCATCATTTTGAGGACAAATTTAAAAACAAGCATTTATAGCAATAATATAATTCACTTTACAGTTTCATTCATTCTTCATATAAACGTTGAAATTTAGTCAGTGATCGATTAGCCTGAGAATATTCTGGCGATAGCCGATAAGTCAAATGCTTGTAAATCAGATCAGAAAACAGAAGATTTGAAAATCACCTATTTTTTGGTATTATATTTTATTTTCTGCTTTTAATATCCTTTTTAGGCCGTGTATAACAAAACAAGACTAAAATGCTACAGCATAAGAAGCTTATGAATTTGCGATCATCAAAAAGATATAGACACGTTGTAACACAATCGTAATTTAGTTTGATTTGAATTGTGATAAATTGTAACATGTCCATTTCATTGGCATTGTCCACCTAAAAACTACAGTGTTCATTCATAAGCAGGCGGCAATTTATGGCAGAAATCAGTAGAATAATCCAATTTATCTTCAATTTTTGCTTGATTTTTCAATAATTTTTCAAGTTTATTTTTAAATAAAATTTTTGGATTAATTTTTGAACCTTAGATCTCAAAAAGACGAAATAAATGCCCAATGCACAACAAAAATCGAGCATATTTCGAATGCTTGCAAAACTGAATTTTACCTTCAATTTGATTACAATGCTGTTCATTTTTCTATACCTTAAAGATAAATTTTAGTTTTATTATATTTTTTTTTCGATGTATATTTATTATGACATTTTATTGAATTTTTACTTTTTTTTGCTTTTTTATTTACTTTACTTTTATTAATTTTTCTTAAGTTTTTATGTTTGTTGTGCCAAAATTGCCGCCTGCTTATGAATGAACACTGTAGTTTTTAGGTGGACAATGCCAATGAAATGGACATGTTACAATTTATCACAATTCAAATCAAACTAAATTACGAATTTACGATTGTGCTACAACTTGTCTATATCTTTTTGATGATCGCAAATTCATAAGCTTCTTATGCTGTAGCATTTTAGTCTTGTCTATATCTTGTTCATGTGGAAGGCAGTTTTTTAATTTGCCCACATTAACAAGGCTATGGGTTCGCCACATGAACAAGACTTCAAGAAAATGATGATTTACATTGAGCCACCCTTAGCGCATTAGAAATATGTAGAGTGACCTGAGCATCAACTTAAAGATGGGGAGGTGAACTTATTAATGGAACACGTAAAACTGTGCAGTTTGGCTTCATTGAAACATAGGCAAAGTGGGTAGAGCACAAACCTCGACAAAATGTCATCCACAAGTCTGAATTGATTGGGAAATTTCTCCAGGGAACCTATGACAAAAATAACACCATTAGAAAGCTTAAACAATTTGCCAAAACACGTAATTCTTAGATTTTTGAATTTCGTTTGTTCTAAAATGGGAACACTTCAAATTCGGAGATGTCATTTTTTATGCCATTTTTTGCTCGTTTTTTCAAAATTTCTAAAATACCAGGGCCAAAATCAAAATTTCACGATTTTTCTCATCGAGATCTCAATTAGAGCTTTCGATTGATATACATACAAGAATAAAATGCTACAGCATGAACAGCTTATGAATTGTCAATCAACAAAAAGAACTAGACAAGGTTTGACAAAATCGTGATTAATTTTGGTTTAAATAATGAACCGTGTTGAGTTAAAATTTTAACAGGTTCATCTACATACTCCACTGATCATTCATAAGCAGGCGGCAATTTATGGCAGGAACCCTGTCATCTAGATTATTCCAGTTTTTGTTTTGTCTTCAGTTTCTGCTTGAATGAAAATTAAGTTATATGTGAGCCTTACTAAGTAATTTTTAAGTCTCGTAAAAAGTTGAACCTTGTTTCAGATTAAAATAAAAATTGAACATATTGACCTCAGCTAATTTCAATTTAATTTTAACTTTGTTTGCTTTATTTTGTTACACCTAATTAAGTAAAATAATAATTTCATCAAACTAAAAATTTATTAAAAAAATTTGATTTAACTTCAAAGCATTGAATTACATTTTAACGCATTTTTTTATTTCATTGGTTATATTTTTTAGTTTATCTCTCTCTCATTATTTTTGTCCTATTTGTGCCAAAATTGCCGCCTGCTTATGAATGATCAGTGGAGTATGTAGATGAACCTGTTAAAATTTTAACTCAACACGGTTCATTATTTAAACCAAAATTAATCACGATTTTGTCAAACCTTGTCTAGTTCTTTTTGATGATTGACAATTCATAAGCTGTTCATGCTGTAGCATTTTATTCTTGTCAAGATCTTGGCCATGTGGAAGACATATTTACTTGCCACATGAACAAGGCTTCAAACAGTCATTGAGGAAAAAGCCATCACTTGCTGTTTAGGTAAAATGGGTACCCATAAGCCGAAATCGGTAGAGCATAAAATCGAGCAAAATTGCTCTCAAAAACGTGAACTCATTGGTAAATTTCTCCACGTAACCTATAACAAAAACAACACTGATGAAGCTGATGAAAAAATTTGCCAAAACATGCAAATCTTTGATTGGTGCCGTCTGGTTGGTCAATTGCCATATGGAGCAGACTGAGAGCTTTCGATTGATATATAATGGTACCATCGGCAAGCCGAAAGTAAGCTCTTTTCTCCCAAAAAAACCAATTGCCCCGAGTGTAAAGTCAAGGAAATTTCCCTACTATGAGTGGAATCTGCTTGTGGGGCATCTGCATTTTGTTTTCGCGCGCAGTTTAAGAACTCTTTTTAGGCGCGCTCACACAAAATACAGGTGACACAGCAGATTCCACTCATAGTAGGGAAATTTCCTTGACTTTACACTCGGGGCAATTGGTTTTTTTGGGAGAAAAGAGCTTACTTTCGGCTTGCCGATGGTACCATTTATTTCCTCAACTTTTAAGATACAAAAATAAAACTCATTTTTGTTATTCATTAAAATCATTTTAATTTATGTGTTTAATGTATATATGTTCTGTTTTTATTATTGTTCTGTATTTTTATCAATTTAAATTTCCTTGGCCTTACACTCGGAAAATTGGATTTTTAGGAGAAAAGAACTTTACTTTCAGCTTGCCGATGGTACCAGATATTTCTTCTACATTAAAAGTCATGCAAAAATAAAAATTAACTAACTTAATCAGATTAATTTTGCCAGCTTCGAACCCAATAGGCTCAGCCATAAGCCAGTCATTTTACCATTACACCACAGGGGCGCATAGATTTGTAAAGGGAGTAGTTTTTTAGTTTCATGCAAATCTGCGCAGTTGAGCACTGGGTTCAAGTAAAGGGGGGAGATCGAATAAATACCTACTCTCGTTCATTAGCAGATGCGAAGCAGCAGGGCAGCAGGGCAGGGCAGGGCAGCAGGAGTTCGGACGGCAACTTGTTTTCGATTTTCTCCATCAAATCCGAACTTTTATGCTGCTTTTCGCGAGTACCCCCCATAATTCGATGTTGCCCTTTCCGTTGCAGCAAAAATCATTGCGATCGGTGCTATCTGGGTTGAGAAAAACGCTTATCAATTTTGAGATCTGGCAATAACCCTCAAAACATACACCTGGGTCAAAAAGAGGGCCTGGGCGCTGACGGTCGCTGCACTCCCTCGCGCCAGGCCAATAAGCCATAGACCTAGCACTCCTTCAATCAATTCGATTTCATGCAAAGTACCAGCGACTGCAAGCCAATGGATGACAAACCTATAACAACCTGCGCATCAATTGCATTTGGGCATGCAAATCTGCGCAGTTTGCCTCAAATGAAACATCAGAGAAATGGGTAGAGCGCAAAATTGAACAAATCGGCATTAGGAAACATAAATTGATTGAGAAATTTCTCCAATAAAACTATGACAAAAATAGTATCACTGAAAAGCTGGAACAATTTTCTAAAACACATAATTCTTAGTTTTTTTGAATTTCGCTTTTGTTCTAAAATGCCATTCGTTCAAATACAAATATGTCCATTTTTATTCAACTTTTAAAGGTTTTCTCCAGATTTCTAAAATTCTAAGCCCTAAATCAAAATTTCACGATTTTTCTCATCGAGATCTCCTTTCAAGCTTTCGATTGATGTATATATGTCCCTAGTTTTAACCAATATCCAAGGCGCTGAACCTCGTGACACACAAGTACCCAAAAACTTGATCGCCCATTCATAACTAGGGCGCTGTCGCGCCCTAGGATGTCCTAGGTTTCGACCAATACCCGAGGAGCTCAAACTCGGGACATGAAAGTCCAAAAATCTCGATCACCCATTCATAACTAGGGCGCTGTCGCGCCCTAGGAAAATTCAGAAATTCAGAGCAAGAAATTCAAATAATATAGTTCGGTATTTGAAGCCAAGAGTGCTCATAAGGGATTAGAGGATGAAGCCTTAGTTTTGGCCAAGCAGGATAGCCAGGGCCAGCGTTGATTGTAGCCGATTCACGTCATTCATCTCAAGTACGAACGAAGAGCTCCGCCAATGAGCGATCTTCGCCCTACCGGTCTTCCCTGTCGCCAGTACCTTAACCAGTCTAAACTGATGTAACTTGAATTTTTTATCAATTAAATCGAGCAATAAACATAAATGTAATTGTTAAATACTTCAGTCAAAATTTACGCTTTATTTGATCTGTCTGAGAGAACTGTTGCAGCGTTCATGCGGTGTTGGAATCTGAACTGAAGAGAAAACCGAAGTGCATATTCTACAACAGCTTTAACTGGCCTTCAATGCCGGACAAAGGCGGACCGCTCCTGCGATACACAGGCGAATTACGAGACTCCATCAAATACAAAATACCTAGTTGCAGAGAGCCACCTACTAATTAAAAAACAAAAACGATTTTTCAGCTTTTGTGGCAGTGGCAAAAAATTGGCTAGCCGTTCACGAGTCTTCTCTTGCGTTAGTATTCTAGTAAACATTATAAATGGCTATATCACAAATAACAAGCGGAAATTTTGTAAACGAATTGCATAACCAAGTATCCCCTACGTAGCCCATAAATAGGCCAACTTTCAAAAATCGGAGCAAAAAAGTTTGTTGACCTTCCCAGACCCTCTCACCTAAATGAGCTAAACACATGAAACCTTTTACCGCAGTTGAGCTACGGAGTTGAAGTTTTGGCAACAAATTTAAATCACAATATTTGTTCTGCAACTTTTCTTCTTTTTTTCCAAAAGCTAGTTTTGAGACTCTATCGGGCCGGGAGCGATGACGGGAGGTGGCCCTGGCGACAGGCGGCTTTCTCCACCAGGACGCCCACCCTCAGCCACTGCGCCTGGCTCTGCGCAAACTTTCGCCCACGCTTCAGCCCGAATGTGGCCAACCGAACTGCGCTTATTGTTCCAGCTTACTTTGTCTGACTAAGTTTCACAAGGGGGCATTGTTGAGGCGAACATGTTCAACTACATAGCAGCTGCAGAGGAGCGGAATGGACGCCAGGAAATCGGCATGTGTCACTGCCTGGTTTTATGCTTTTTGAGTCCATGGCTGAAAAGGCTTAAATGTTAGATCTGCAATTGGAAAATCTATTACTGTTATACTGATCATTGCAGAATAAACAGCTTTTTTATACATTCATACATTTAATAAAGAAGAAGCTAATTTGTGCTCCTAAAATGAAGGTGAATATTTTAGGAGCAGGATGAAGCATCACTGAAACCCGGCCGCTATTATTCTGGAGAAAATTATCCCGTTGATAATGAACCGCTGGTAAAGCCCCAGAACCCGGTCCTGGTGAAAAAATGCAGCTTTTGAATAGGTCAAATATATGCGACTGAGCGAATCGAAGCTGGATGAGAAACGAGGTGTGAAGGAGATCTGGCTGGGACATGTGGTCAATTTCTATCAAACTTCCATGCCTGGCAATCATGGCCAGCTTCGAAAAGGAGCTGTGCTCAACACCTACCTTATTCGTTATCTTTTTTAATTCAGTGATTGCAGTTCTGGAATCAGGTCTGCCAACTATTTTATTTTGCGAGAATTTTCGCTATCATGATACAAATTGAGATATCCATATTATTTTTGTTTGAGACAAGTGCCGTTACCGCTCCAACATTCGCTATCCTAATGGAGCTGTGGTGTCAGGTTTGCTGCCATTTGGTCTAGAACAAAAGAACATTTATCAGCTATTTCGGTTACAAAGATGTCATACTGCATTTGCATTATGAATTTTCCTTGTAGTTTTTTAACTGTGGCAGTTTTAGCTAATCTGAATGAAATAAAGCTGCTATCAATGAAAATGGCGTAAATTGTCAGTGCGTCAAATGACGCATGCTGGATTCTGCTGCGAGTACTGCAAAGAGGTGCAGAAAACGTACCAGAAACCCTGCAAAGCGTTTGACTACAACCTGGTCACGGGGGAATGTCGTCTCTACCATCCTGATTTTGACCCTGGTTCAGAAAAGGAATTATTCTTAGCCATCGTCCTCTAGATAACCCTAATGGAGCCAGGATAGGTGGGTGTGAGAAATCATATCTTTTAGGTAAAGCATCGTTGGAGGTGCATCCAACAATTGTGGCCGGCCATGTAGGATCTGGCCTCAAGCCGTAAAAAAGAGTGTGCCTGACTGCTTGATGACAAAAAGTTGTGATAGTAGCTCTCAGAGAAAAGTTATTCAAATGAGTTTTCTTGGTCTGACCTGAACGACACAAACGAGACAAATGTTATTTTCTGGAGGCAAAAGCCTGGAGTCAGTTCGCAATTCTAACACATTAGAAGCCTTCAGCCATAATGTTGTCCACTAAGCCTCAGCGGGTCCATTTAAGTTACATAACATAACGTTCTTTCACATAACATAACATTACTTGGTACTACCACATTATGTTTGGCAGTACCAAGTAATGTTATGTTATGTGGAAGAACGTTATGTTATGTAACTTAAATGGACCCTATTGCAGCATTTATTTTGTTTGAGCGTGCATGAAAAGAGCCTTGGAACTGCACGCGAAAAGAAAACGCAAATTCCCCACAAGCAGATTCCATTAGTAGCAGGAAAATTTCCTTGGCTTTACACTCGGGGTTGTCGATTTGTAGGAGAAAAGAGCTTTGCTTTCGGCTTGCCGATGGTCCCAGATATGACATTTTTCTAAACTTGCTCTGAATTTATGCTATTGTGAAGTTGCTTCTTATCCCTGAAATTGCTTTGTCCTTGGGGCAGTGCCAAACGCAATAGCACCCATGATCACATCCAATCACTATCACGCTTCCACTCTGCAGGTATTTTGGTGGCGTCAAAGGTGAAATGAAGACAGTCAGGCAGTGGTGTCGGTGGTGGTGGTCGTCAGTGAAAGAATTCCTCCGAATCCTGGCTGCTCTGAAACCGAATCAGCTGATGTTTCAAAGGTCCTATAATAGCGCCAGCTCACTAGACGACTTAAATTCCACAGTCATTACCGCATCAGTTTAATTTCAATTAACTGCTATGCAGAAGGTAAAATCAAAGGCTGGTCTTTAATTGGTTTTACGAACCTTTCAAGCCTTATCCAGAGTGAGTTTTTCATTATGTTAAGAATTGTGGCTGGCGCCAGCCCCTCTCTTTTTGGATCCCAGGTGTACGTTTTAAGGGTTATTGCTAGATCTTAAAATTGATAAGGTTCTTGCGCATCACAGAAAAATCCAATTGCTATGATTCTTTTTCCATTGGAAACACCATCTAAGTGACCAAACTCGCGAGACCCATGAACAATTTGCAGAATTCAGTGAGAAAATCACTCAAAACTCGTCTCCGAACTCCCTCCTTCTCCTTACCTCCCGCATCTATTCTTGAAATGATAAGTAGGCATTCATTCATCCCCCACTCCCACCCGGGTCCCTGGGCCTCATATATTTACTCGTACCATCGGCAGGACCGAAAATGTGGTTATCTTTTCGCCAAAATTTGCAATTGCCT
>JASANA010010594.1:0-27602 GCA_030248095.1 Ptycholaimellus sp. GST1_10 | reverse complement strand
GATGGGCAACCACCGCTTTGTTCGGCTCAACTCATCTGCCCCAGAGCGCGCCTACTCCACAGATGCGGCAGCCTACTATGGCAGTCGAGCCATCTTCATCGTCACCAGTCTCGTGTCTGCTCTTTGCTTCTGGGCTGCGCTGACGGCAGTGAACAAGGGGATGGGCAACCACCGCTTTGTTCGGCTCAACTCATCTGCCCCAGAGCGCGCCTACTCCACAGATGCGGCAGCCTACTATGGCAGTCGAGCCATCTTCATCGTCACCAGTCTCGTGTCTGCTCTTTGCTTCTGGGCTGCGCTGACGGCAGTGAACAAGGGGATGGGCAACCACCGCTTTGTTCGGCTCAACTCATCTGCCCCAGAGCGCGCCTACTCCACAGATGCGGCAGCCTACTATGGCAGTCGAGCCATCTTCATCGTCACCAGTCTCGTGTCTGCTCTTTGCTTCTGGGCTGCGCTGACGGCAGTGAACAAGGGGATGGGCAACCACCGCTTTGTTCGGCTCAACTCATCTGCCCCAGAGCGCGCCTACTCCACAGATGCGGCAGCCTACTATGGCAGTCGAGCCATCTTCATCGTCACCAGTGGGCTCGTGTCTGCTCTTTGCTTCTGGGCTGCGCTGACGGCAGTGAACAAGGGGATGGGCAACCACCGCTTTGTTCGGCTCAACTCATCTGCCCCAGAGCGCGCCTACTCCACAGATGCGGCAGCCTACTATGGCAGTCGAGCCATCTTCATCGTCACCAGTCTCGTGTCTGCTCTTTGCTTCTGGGCTGCGCTGACGGCAGTGAACAAGGGGATGGGCAACCACCGCTTTGTTCGGCTCAACTCATCTGCCCCAGAGCGCGCCTACTCCACAGATGCGGCAGCCTACTATGGCAGTCGAGCCATCTTCATCGTCACCAGTCTCGTGTCTGCTCTTTGCTTCTGGGCTGCGCTGACGGCAGTGAACAAGGGGATGGGCAACCACCGCTTTGTTCGGCTCAACTCATCTGCCGCCAGAGCGCGCCTACTCCACAGATGCGGCAGCCTACTATGGCAGTCGAGCCATCTTCATCGTCACCAGTCTCGTGTCTGCTCTTTGCTTCTGGGCTGCGCTGACGGCAGTGAACAAGGGGATGGGCAACCACCGCTTTGTTCGGCTCAACTCATCTGCCCCAGAGCGCGCCTACTCCACAGATGCGGCAGCCTACTATGGCAGTCGAGCCATCTTCATCGTCACCAGTCTCGTGTCTGCTCTTTGCTTCTGGGCTGCGCTGACGGCAGTGAACAAGGGGATGGGCAACCACCGCTTTGTTCGGCTCAACTCATCTGCCCCAGAGCGCGCCTACTCCACAGATGCGGCAGCCTACTATGGCAGTCGAGCCATCTTCATCGTCACCAGTCTCGTGTCTGCTCTTTGCTTCTGGGCTGCGCTGACGGCAGTGAACAAGGGGGGATGGGCAACCACCGCTTTGTTCGGCTCAACTCATCTGCCGGGGGTTTGGGGGGGGGTTGGTTCCAGAGCGCGCCTACTCCACAGATGCGGCAGCCTACTATGGCAGTCGAGCCATCTTCATCGTCACCAGTCTCGTGTCTGCTCTTTGCTTCTGGGCTGCGCTGACGGCAGTGAACAAGGGGATGGGCAACCACCGCTTTGTTCGGCTCAACTCATCTGCCCCAGAGCGCGCCTACTCCACAGATGCGGCAGCCTACTATGGCAGTCGAGCCATCTTCATCGTCACCAGTCTCGTGTCTGCTCTTTGCTTCTGGGCTGCGCTGACGGCAGTGAACAAGGGGATGGGCAACCACCGCTTTGTTCGGCTCAACTCATCTGCCCCAGAGCGCGCCTACTCCACAGATGCGGCAGCCTACTATGGCAGTCGAGCCATCTTCATCGTCACCAGTCTCGTGTCTGCTCTTTGCTTCTGGGCTGCGCTGACGGCAGTGAACAAGGGGATGGGCAACCACCGCTTTGTTCGGCTCAACTCATCTGCCCCAGAGCGCGCCTACTCCACAGATGCGGCAGCCTACTATGGCAGTCGAGCCATCTTCATGGGGGTGGTTTTGTTTTTTTTTGTTTTTTTTTTTTTTTTTTTTTTCGTCACCAGTCTCGTGTCTGCTCTTTGCTTCTGGGCTGCGCTGACGGCAGTGAACAAGGGGATGGGCAACCACCGCTTTGTTCGGCTCAACTTTCATCTGCCCCAGAGCGCGCCTACTCCACAGATGCGGCAGCCTACTATGGCAGTCGAGCCATCTTCATCGTCACCAGTCTCGTGTCTGCTCTTTGCTTCTGGGCTGCGCTGACGGCAGTGAACAAGGGGGGGGGGGGGGGGGATGGGCAACCACCGCTTTGTTCGGCTCAACTCATCTGCCCCAGAGCGCGCCTACTCCACAGATGCGGCAGCCTACTATGGCAGTCGAGCCATCTTCATCGTCACCAGTCTCGTGTCTGCTCTTTGCTTCTGGGCTGCGCTGACGGCAGTGAACAAGGGGATGGGCAACCACCGCTTTGTTCGGCTCAACTCATCTGCCCCAGAGCGCGCCTACTCCACAGATGCGGCAGCCTACTATGGCAGTCGAGCCATCTTCATCGTCACCAGTCTCGTGTCTGCTCTTTGCTTCTGGGCTGCGCTGACGGCAGTGAACAAGGGGATGGGGGGGGGGTGGTTTCAACCACCGCTTTGTTCGGCTCAACTCATCTGCCCCAGAGCGCGCCTACTCCACAGATGCGGCAGCCTACTATGGCAGTCGAGCCATCTTCATCGTCACCAGTCTCGTGTCTGCTCTTTGCTTCTGGGCTGCGCTGACGGCAGTGAACAAGGGGATGGGCAACCACCGCTTTGTTCGGCTCAACTCATCTGCCCCAGAGCGCGCCTACTCCACAGATGCGGCAGCCTACTATGGCAGTCGAGCCATCTTCATCGTCACCAGTCTCGTGTCTGCTCTTTGCTTCTGGGCTGCGCTGACGGCAGTGAACAAGGGGATGGGCAACCACCGCTTTGTTCGGCTCAACTCATCTGCCCCAGAGCGCGCCTACTCCACAGATGCGGCAGCCTACTATGGCAGTCGAGCCATCTTCATCGTCACCAGTCTCGTGTCTGCTCTTTGCTTCTGGGCTGCGCTGACGGCAGTGAACAAGGGGATGGGCAACCACCGCTTTGTTCGGCTCAACTCATCTGCCCCAGAGCGCGCCTACTCCACAGATGCGGCAGCCTACTATGGCAGTCGAGCCATCTTCATCGTCACCAGTCTCGTGTCTGCTCTTTGCTTCTGGGCTGCGCTGACGGCAGTGAACAAGGGGATGGGCAACCACCGCTTTGTTCGGCTCAACTCATCTGCCCCAGAGCGCGCCTACTCCACAGATGCGGCAGCCTACTATGGCAGTCGAGCCATCTTCATCGTCACCAGTCTCGTGTCTGCTCTTTGCTTCTGGGCTGCGCTGACGGCAGTGAACAAGGGGATGGGCAACCACCGCTTTGTTCGGCTCAACTCATCTGCCCCAGAGCGCGCCTACTCCACAGATGCGGCAGCCTACTATGGCAGTCGAGCCATCTTCATCGTCACCAGTCTCGTGTCTGCTCTTTGCTTCTGGGCTGCGCTGACGGCAGTGAACAAGGGGATGGGCAACCACCGCTTTGTTCGGCTCAACTCATCTGCCCCAGAGCGCGCCTACTCCACAGATGCGGCAGCCTACTATGGCAGTCGAGCCATCTTCATCGTCACCAGTCTCGTGTCTGCTCTTTGCTTCTGGGCTGCGCTGACGGCAGTGAACAAGGGGATGGGCAACCACCGCTGGGGGGGGGTTTTGTCATCCAGGTTGTTCTTTTGTTCTGGGCTGCGCTGACGGCAGTGAACAAGGGGATGGGCAACCGCTTTGTTCGGCTCATTCTGCCCCAGAGCGCGCCTACTCCACAGATGCGGCAGCCTACTATGGCAGTCGAGCCATCTTCATCGTCACCAGTCTCGTGTCTGCTCTTTGCTTCTGGGCTGCGCTGACGGCAGTGAACAAGGGGATGGGCATCCACCTCTTTGTTCGGCTCTACTCATCTGCCCATGAGCGCGGCTACTCCACAGATGCGGCAGCCTACTATGGCAGTCGAGACATCTTCATCGTCACCAGACTCGTGTCTGCTCTTTGCTTCTGGGCTGCGCTGACGGCAGTGAACAAGGGGATGGGCAACCACCGCTTTGTTCGGCTCAACTCATCTGCCCCAGAGCGCGCCTACTCCACAGATGCGGCAGCCTACTATGGCAGTCGAGCCATCTACTGCCTGGAAGGCCTCAGCCGAGCCTTCACGCCACCAGGTTCTGCTCCCTCCTCTGCCTGGGATCTGCTGTGTCAGGAGAGTGAGAATGGAGAGCGGTCTACCAATTTCCAAGTGAATTGTCCTGATTGTGACATTGTGGCGCGAGGGGCCGGGGCTGAGGCATGCAGTATGCTGGAGCAGATGCTAGCGGCGGGGTATGAGGCGCAGGAGCCGGGGGCGGCGCTTGTGGTGTTCCAGCGTGCGCGCCAGGGCCCTCCTCCTCTTCAGAATGCTCCCCCTCCTCCTCAGCTTGCTCCTCCTCAGCTTGCTCCTCCTCAGCTTGCTCCTCCTCAGGCTGCGGCTGCCGGGGTGGATGTGCAGGCCCTGATGCAGCTTGTTCAACAACAGATGCAATTGGCTGCTCAACAGCAGGCAACGATTGATCAGCTTCTCCGTCAGCAGCAGGCCCAGGGCTTGGGAGTGGGCGCGGGCTTGGGAGCGGGCGCAGGGGGCGGGGGTGGCCTGGGAGGGGCGGTCTTGCCGCCAGCCGCTCAGCCAGCTCCAGGCAAGACACCGACGGCTCTCCCAAAGCTAACACACGACTTCCCCATTTTCGATGGGTCAGACCCAGCGGCTTATCCAGCTTTGAAGGACTGGATTCGTGTGCGTCTGGCAGGGAATGCGGAGTTGAAGGATGTGGACCGGTTCAGCTGGTTGCGGAACCAGCTGGACGGTAGGGCCCTGGCCAAGATTGCTCCGATTAGTCAGTTTTCGGATACAGCCTTTGCGGATGCCTGCAAGATCCTAGACGAGTGCTACGATAGGGCAGACCTGTTGAAGGCCTCCCTTTTCAAAGAGCTAGCGGAGCTGGGCCTGGTGGAGGACGGGAGTCTGGAGTCCTTAGAGGAGTTCGCGGACTGTCTGCGCCTGGCCGTCACTCGCCTGAAGTCGCTGGGCGTGGAGGACGCGGCGCTGGACACCCACGCCTTCGGTCTCTTCTCCAAACTTCCCGAGCGCCTGGGGCGGGAGGTGCAGCAGCAACGACTCCGGGACAATCTCTCTCCAGTGCCCTCCATGAAAGAGCTTTTGGAGGTGTTAGGGAGGGAAATGAAGCTCCTTCGATCGGCCTCCGACCACTCCACATCGTACTCCTCTGCTTTCTTCCTCTCCTCTCAGGGCAAACAGGCCAAGGGAAGGGGAGAATGGAATGGTGGGCAGAAAGGAGGGTCAGGTGGTGGTGCTGGGGCATCGAAGAGCGGCAGCGGTTTGGGGGCTGGTCAGGGGACTGGGGGCGGTGGCCGGAAGCGAGGCCTGCAATGCTACTTCTGTGGGGCCCCGCACACAGCCTCTGATTGCACCGTTTTCAAGACTCCCTCTTCTAGGTGGGCAAATGCAAAGCAGCGAGGGCTGTGTTTTGCATGCCTCCGGGACCATCCTGACAAGGGGGCTCAGTGCACTTCAAAGTATGGAGGGTGTAGGGTGAAAGGGTGTGGGCAGAAGCATCACTCGGCGCTGCATGAAGGCAACGGCCGGGGGATGGCGGGCGGAGGCCAGCAGGGCCCGCCTAGGGCCCCGCAGGGACTGAGCTCGTCGGAAACTCTACATTGCCAGTACACCTCTTTCAACCCCACGCAGCTTCAGCTCTCAGCACCCCCTTCCTCCGGTCAGCAGGTCTCCATCCTGGCCACTTTCGCTGCAGGGGCGGCCAAGCCTGGCCAGTCCAGGGTAGAGTCAGTGCTCTTCCTGCTGGACTCAGGGGCTACGAATAGCTGGATTAGGGCAGACATTGCGAAGGCGCTAGGCCTGCGTTCCCTGCCAGCGGAGAGTGTGAATGTGGCCTATGTGGGGATGGGTCAGAGGCAGCGCATCCAGACGAGACCAGCCTTCTTGGAGCTGGTGGGCAGGGACGGGAGTAGGCTGGAGGTGAAGGCCTTCCAAGCCTCCGTGCTCTGCCCGGAGCTCGTCGTCGGCGGCTTCCAGCTGTCCAGCAAGCTCGTCGAGCGCATCGGCATCACCCAGTACGGCATTGCCAACTATCCTCCTTCCAAAGCTTCTAGCCAGTCAGTGGGAGCAATTTTGGGGCTGAATGTGTATGAGCGGATCATAGGGCCGGGGTGTCCAGCGTCAGTGGTCGGGGCAAACCTGTCCGCCTACCACTCTCTGTTCGGGACCATCCTCCGGGGCTCAGTAGCAGGGTCTGAGATACGTGTTTCTGACAGCCTGCTAGCTGCTCACTCATCCTGCCATACACTTTTCTGTCTGGGGGCTGGTCCAGTGAGTCTGGACGAGTACCTGCATGAGCAGACGGAGCTGGATAAGTTAGGCATGGAGGAGGGTGTTGGTTCGGCGGAGTTGACGGCGGAGACGAAGACGGCGGAGCTGTCCCAGAGCATCACCCGCGACGACACTGGTGCCTTCCACGTCCCCTTGCCCTTCCGTGACAGCGCACCCAGTCTAGCCACCAACTTTTTCCAGGCCTACAACTGGGCTGTGAAGACTCACAGCCGGATGTCTGGGGAGGAGAAAAAGAAGTACTATGGGGAATTTGAGGCTCAGAAGAAGGCAGGCATCATTGTGCCAGTTGTAGGCGCTCCTCCTCCTGGCCAACTCCTCCATCACCTCCCGCATTTTCCAGCCCCAGGTCCAAAGGTACGGCCAGTTGTGAATGCGTCGTCGAGATGCGGCACCCCACCTCGCTGTCTAAATGATCTGATAGATCCTGGACCTTCTCTGTTGACAGACCTGACAAAGGTTCAGCTGCTGCTGTGTCTGAAGAGGTTCGCTTTGGCAGCGGACTTGCGCAAGGCTTTCTACTCCATGCGGGTGTACCCCGAGTACCAGTCCGCTCTGCGCATCCTACTACCCATTGACTCCTCCCTACCCATCTCTGAGACAAACTTTGCCGTCTGGCAATACACTCGCGTCATTATGGGCTGCTCGGCCAGCCCATGGCTGCTTCAGGTGTGTATTAGGAAGTTGTGTCAGGAGGCGGGGGAGGGAGGGCAATTGGAGGGTCTGAGTAGGGGAGAGGTGGAGGCGGTGCCGGGGCAAACGTACGCGGATAACATCATCGTGGGCTTTGAGGAGGCGGCAGATGGTGCCCGCCTTGCCAAGGGTCTGCGCCAGCTCTTCGCCCAGTCTGCTTTCAACCTTTGCAGCTTCGGATCAAATGCAGAATCAGTGAAGGGGGCAGTTCCTCCAGAGGCCTATACGGGAGAGGGAGAGTTTCGGAATTTGGGCCTCGTCTGGTGCCTCTCCACAGACACACTATCTGTACCCACTCTGGACTTCTCCGACCTCTCAGGCCCAGAGCTCACAGCTCGCCAGCTGGCTTCAGGTGTAGCCAGGCTCTATGACCCCATCGGCCTTTTTGCTCCGCTTACCCTGCAGGGACGATTGCTGATGCATCAGGTGCATGGGGAGTGTAAGGGCTGGAAGGCTTTGGTGCCCAAGGGGGTGGTGGGAGAGTGGGAGAAGTTGAAGGAGGATTTAGTGCAGACTTCGGGGGTGAAGGTGCAGAGATGGGTGTTGGGGGGGAACCAGGAGGTGGACCTGTTGGTCACCTCGGATGCCGGCGACCGGGCCTACGGATACGCCATCTACGCCTGTCAACCCGACGCACCTCTCCCTTCCTCCCAACTTCTCCTTGCTTGCTCTTGCCTCATTCCCAGCCGAAAGAAGGGCCTCATCATAACCATTCCACGCTCTGAGCTTTGGGCGGCGGAATTTGGGGCTAGAGCGGCAGCTTTTGTTCAGAAGGCTTGCACGGGGAGTCTTCAGTTCCGTCGCATTGTTCACTTCATTGATAGCTCAGTGGTGCTGGCATGGCTAAAGGCCGGAGAGGCGCCGAGGGCCTACGAGACACGCAGGGTGAAGGCCATCCTCTCCACCTCATCCACAGCAGACTTTCGTTGGATTGCAACGGACCATAATCCTGCCGACTTTGTCACCAAGCCTCGCACTCTTTCTCAGCTACAATCCTCTCCACTCTTCTGGCAAGGTCCCCCTTTCTTCCTCCGCACGGAAGCCCTTTGGCCAGACTGGGCCCAGAAGGGAGCAGGAGAGAAGGAGGGGGAAAGGTGGGAGGAGTTGAACCCGGAACCACTGGAGGTGGTGTGCGCGTTGCAGGCGGAGCCGGCCCCGGCCAAGGAGGCTGGGCTGGCTGGCCTCCTGGGCGTCAGTCGCTTCTCCACCCTTCCGCGCTTGCTCACCGTCGGCTCCTACGTCCGCCGAGCAGCTAGAGCCTTCTTGGAGAAGAGGGGCGGACAGAATCGTCGGAACCCAGCCTCTATTCTGGAGGAACAGGGTGTCCGCGAGAAGGTGCCACCAGTGCTGGCATTGGAGAAGGAGGTAACCTTGCAGGTGTTGGTGGACAGTGTGCAGCAGTCGGAGTGGGCGGATCTGCGAGCGTTCCTGGCCAGGAGCCTAGAGGAACAGGCAAAACGCCCGGGAGGGCAGGCAGAGAGGGAGGCCAAACAGTTGGCGGGCCAGGTGGGGGCATGGGTGGATGCAGAGGGGCGAGTTCGCGTGGCTTCTCGGTTCTGGCGAGCGCCGGGGCTCGAGGGCACTCCGCCGCTTCTGCTGCCCCGCAATCATCCCCTCACCACTCTCATCCTCCTCCACACTCATACCTTTCATGGCCATGCCTTGAAAGGGGCAACGTTGGGACTGTTTAGGCAGCGTTTCTGGGTTGCGGCAGGTGCTAGGGCTACGGCAAAAGCTTTGCGGAACTGCCAGCTGTGTCATCGAGCGAAAGCACCGCCTCTTCCAGCTCCCACCCATGGACAGCTGCCTCCTGAACGCCTGGAGCGTCCTCATCGACCGTTCTCCTCAATCCTAATTGACCAAGCTGGACCCTTCAAGGTCAGGGCAGCAGGGAAAGTAGTGAAGCGCTGGGTGTTGGTGCTGAGCTGTGCGGTGATTCGGGCGGTGCACCTGGAGGTGCTGGCTGATTACTCTGCGGAGTCCGCCTGTAATGCCATGGAGCGTTTCTGGTCTAGGCGTGGAATGACGGAAGCAACAATCTACTTGGACAGGGCGACTGCATTCCAGTCGATGGCGAAGAAACTGCAGCCCTACCTCAGCTTTGTCTCTGCCCAGCCGCTAGACATCTCCCAGTTTGCGCGGTCCCGGCCCCTCCAGTTTCACCTCATTCCCATACGTGCACCCTGGGTGAATGGCTGTTCAGAGTCCCTTGTGGGGCTGCTGAAAGACTGCCTCTACCCTGTCCTGTTCCATCGTACACTGTCCGAAGATGTGTTCCACACTGTCCTCTGCCGCATTGAGGCATCTTTGAACTCACGTCCTTTGTGCCCTTTGTCTGATGATCCACACGACTTCCGTCCACTCACTCCTAGTCTCTTTATCTCCCAGCCACTGTTTGTGGAGCCTGGCGAGGAGCTCACACCGCAGCGCCTAAGGGCGGGCCTGGCGAGGAAGGATGCAGTGGTAGCGGATGTGTGTGTGCGCTGGCGTTCAGAGTATGTGGGCTACCTTCGTCAGCGGCATCTGAATGCCTTAGGCGGGAAGGCTTCCCGCTGGGCTGAGCTGCTGCCAGTGGGCTCAGCGGCTCTGCTGAAGGAGGCTGCGCCACGCCAGTCCTGGAAGCTGGTGCGGGTGGTGCAGCACTTTCCCGACCCTGCAGGCATCATCCGCTTCTGCGAGGTGGTGGATGTGAGGAAGCGCGTGGTCCGGCGGTCAGTGACCCAGCTGGTTCCTCTGGAGGCTACCATCTGCGAGCTCCCACCTCCGCCTCTGCCAACTCCAGGCTTTCCCAATCCTTTGCTGCCTCATGACAGTCAAGTTCAGCGAGAGCGAGTGGGGGAGTCGCAGCGGGGGGAGGAAGGAGTGGAGCCGCCGGCAGAGCATGCCCGGGAGCCGCGCCCACGGAGGGCCTGCCGCAACCGCTGGTAGCAGGGACTACAGTCGTCGGGAACTCTACCCCCCTTTCCTCTTTTATCTATCAGTTTCAGTTTCAAGATTCTAGCCTCTCGTTTGTGCTGGTGCTATGATGGGGAGCGGGTGAGTCTGGGAATGACAGTGGGGTGAGAGTGGAGGTTGGTATGGATCTGGAGTGAGAGGACCTTTGGGACAGCCTTTTCCCTTCCCTTTTTCTGCTCAGCCCTAGCCTGTTAACCTCCGCATGCTAAATGCAGGGCCAGGCTGCCGGGCGCTTGGCGCTGGAAGGGAGCTCCTTAGCTTTCTCCAGCCCGCAGGGTCGAGGCCAGTTCCGAGGAGGCTGCGGCCGTCGGCTGGCCCAAGCGCGCCCGGCGGAGTGCTGCTTGAGCTTGCTCAGCAGTCCTCTGCCTCTAGTCCTGGTTCCCTTGCTTCCCTCCGAAAGCTGAGTGTGGGTGGTGGGTGAGTTAAGGGGAAGGGGCGAGTGGCTGAGCCTCCGGGACTTCAACAGCTCCCTCCTATCCAACTCCACTCTCCTCGCCTGCCATCCTTCCACAACTCCCACCTCCCATCTGACTCTCAGCACTGAGTTTTAGGCAGCAGTTTGTTTGTTCACACGATCTCCTGGCCTCCAGCGACCCATTTCTGTTCCATGGTTTCCCGAGGATTGTCAGCAGTGATTTTCATGTCTGAGAGTTTGTGTTGTTTCTCACTCATCTCCTGCTCGTAGGCTGGTATCCGTTCAATTTGGGCTTCATCTTCTGCTATGTCTTGCTGACCCCCTTTGAGCAGTGGCCAAAGGCCCGGGAG
This sequence comes from Ptycholaimellus sp. GST1_10, assembly GCA_030248095.1. NCBI lineage: Eukaryota > Metazoa > Nematoda > Chromadorea > Chromadorida > Chromadoridae > Ptycholaimellus > Ptycholaimellus sp. GST1_10. The sequence goes on along the minus strand of JASANA010010594.1, from coordinate 16,668 downwards.
AACTGGCGTAGGGGCGCTTGTTTGCCTGAGGTTTCAGGTCCACTCCTCTGTCATCATCCGTCTGTACCTTGTCAATGGCTCAAAGCGATAAATACACAGCTCACCAGAAACAAGGGGGGGGGGGGTGGGGGGGGGGGGGAGTGGGGGGGGGGTGGGGGGGGGGGGGGGTGGGGGGGGGGGGGGGGCTGGGGGGTCCCCCGGGGGGGGGGGGTGTTTGGGGGGGGGGTGGGGGGGGGGTGGGTGGGGGGTGGCGCGCCCCCCCCTTTTGCCCGGTGTGTGTTTTCGGGGGGTTTACTGATCTTAGTTTTGATAAGGCTGCTGCTCGTCACAGAAAGCTCCAATCATTCTAATTATTTTTCCATTGGAATGAGCAACATCGATTTAACTATAGTTTATCATTTGACTTTTGCACAAAACTTTTTATTTTGGCATGAAAAATTTAAAAAACCATTTGCCAAATCTCCTCCTTCTCCTTCTCCGCATCTATTCAATGGACGATAGTAGGTATTCATTTCTTCCCCACCCCCTCCTCGCGTCCCTGGGCCTCCTGCATTTATTTATTCATATAACTGTTCGGTTAAGTATTGTGCCCATGTGCACCAGTGGTGTAGTGGTGTAAACAATTGGATTGCTGGACAAATCTAGGAGGTTCGAATCCTTCTCAGACATTCATTTTATTTTTGTGTGTTTAAAATTGTGAAAATAACTGGTACCATCGGCAGGCCTAAACTAAAGCTCTTTTCTCCCGAAAATCGATTGCCCTGACTATAAACCAAGAAAATTTCTCAAAAATGTGTTAGTTTGCCAATAAAACTCCATTGTACCTTTCATTTTCACAATTGTTTTTTTAATTGCATTAAAATTGTTTATTTAACTAAGTTTTGTTTATTATTTATTTATTTATCCAATAAAATCTTAACTAAATATATAACCAACAATATAAAATTTGTATTTATACATTTAATATTTATATTTAAATTGGAAGAAATATCTGGTACCATCGGCAGGCCAAGTGTAGGTCTCTTTTCTCTAAAATTTGCAATTGACTCGAGTAAATAGTCAAGGAAATACAATTTATACTAGTGGAATCTGCTGCGTCATCTGCATTTTGTTTTTGGGCTCGCATGGAAAGAGACACTGAACTGCATGCCAAAAACAAAATGCACCTGTCTAAGCAGCAGATTCCACTAGTATAAATTGTATTTCCTTGACTTTTTACTAGAGGCAATTGCAAATTTTGGAGAAAAGATACCTACACTTGGCCTGCTGATGGTACCATATATATATATATATATGTAAGCAAAGATTCCTCTGCGGTTTCTCAATGAAATATCTGGTACCATCGGCAAGCCAAATGTAGGTCTCTTTTCTCAAAAATTTGCAAATACCTCGAGTAAAAAGTCAAGGAGATACAATTTCTACGACTAGTCAAATCTGCTGCTTGGACAGTTGCATTTTGTTTTTGGCATGCAGTTCAGTGTCTCTTTCCATGCGCGCGCAAAACAAAATGCAGATGACGCAGCAGATTCGACGAGTAGAAATTGTATTTCCTTGACTTTTTACTCGAGGCATTTGCAAATTTTTGAGAAAAGAGACATACATTTGGCTTGCTGATGGTACCAGATATTTCTTCCTCTTTAATATAGCATAAATGTATAAATGCAAATTTTCTAATGTTGGTTATATACTCAGTTAAGATTTCATTGGATTAATAAATAAATAATAAAGAAAATTATAACGAAAAAAAAGACTCAAAAATTAAAAATACTATGCAAAATTATTGGTAAACTAACTAATTTTTGAGAAATTTTCGTGACAATCTCTTTTTGTGGGAGAAAGAGCTTTACTTTTGGCCTGCCCATGGTACCAATTGTTTTCTCAACTTTAAATACACAAAAATAAAAATGAATTCCTGAGGAGGATTCGAACATACCAGTTTCGAACACACCACATAGATGCGCCTCCTCTAGCAGGTGGTCTGCTGGCGGACGCCTGGCCTCATCGGGCGAGATCGACCTGGAACCGGCTGGTGGAGGCTGAGGTGCTGGGGGCTCAGCGGGCGCTGGTTGCTGTCGCACGTCAGCTATTGCTTCGCCAACATTGATTCCCTATTCTTCTCATCCATTGGCGATGTTTTTGCATCACTACTTTTGCACAGTGATCCTGCAAAACCTTCTTCTGTTTGGTAGTTACCGTGAGGTGCTACCTTCTACTTCCAGCTTAATGCTGTGATTCTTCAGAAAAAAAGTTTCATCCAGCTGTCCAATCGCTTACACGTTACACCATTACACCACTGGTCGATATGGCTCTTTAGTTTAACTAAAGAGATATCCATAATCATTAGTTTAACTGAAGAGATATCCATAATCCTTAGTTTAAGACACGGAATCTGATAGACTCGAGATAGTCTATATGAGGGGTATTCCACTTTTGAAAAAATGAAGTTTCTCCAATATGAATGACTTTGTGTCAGCATCTAAGGCAATTTAGTTGTCATCTCTGTGCCACCAGTTGATTCGTAAAAAACGAATTTGTTGACCTGAAATGAGCACTTTTGTAACATGCTCTTTTTTGGGGCCATGAAACCTGCACTTTCCGTTTTTGAAAAATTTTGTTTAAGAAATTATAGATAATTGGGGATTGTTTTATATCAATCGAAAGGTAATTTGGAGCTAAAACAGTTGGTGTACTCCAATTTTGACAAAATGTTGTCCAAAAAACGTAATTTTGAAAAATCGAAAATTTCGACTTTTCCATTTTGGCACAAAAAAACTGATAGCTCAATTGTGACTGGTTCTGCCAAGGGGTAGACCATAACCACGTTAAAATTCAGATTCTTGTGGTCATTTTGGTATATAATTCGTTGGAATTTGGTCTGACCGGATCGATACATTTTTCAGTTGAAATTTTTCACTTCCTGTTTGGCCCCATGTTAAAGCATAGGCAAAATTTTGGGAAAAAATTTTTTGTCTCAAATTTTCATTTTTACTGCCTAATTATCTTCTTTAGAACCCAATACACCCTGCTGCCACATTGGTTTCCAAAGTTTTAGTTCAAAATGGGTCAATCATGAATGGAACATTTCCTATCGTAGTATGGCCACCTTTCCAGGTGCCACACCATCCTGACAAGTGCCCGTGGGCCGCGATGTTGGAGGTGTGGGAGAAGAAGGAGATGTTAGAGTTTATGCGAATTGAGAAGCCGAAGCGAGAGAGCAGACTGATGACATGATGGTGAAATGGAGGGTTTAAGTAGGAGAGGGCGGTGGGCACACAGGAGGCAGACAAGATGGTGGCATCGGAGGAGGGGGTAGCGGTGCGAGGGGCAACATGAAGGGAAGGGATGGAATGATAGTGGGGGAGCATGTGAAGTGGGGTCGGAAGAAAGGTTTTGAATGCCATGGACTTAGTTGTCGCACTACGCCCTCTTTCACACACGTCAAGGAAGCCTCAGGCATCCGCAGTAAAGCATCTATCCTTAATGCATCAAAAGTCTAAAATCGCAAGAAACGAAATGAACAGGTAATCTAGCAGAGATGAATAAACACAAGTTGGGCCAAAAAGGATGCGGAAGCATGGCTAAAAGCTTGGACAAATGTCAAAAAGGAAGGGTTGGGCAGAGGTGGAAGGGAAAGGAGGCAGTGCAGCGAATCGATGCTCGTCCCTCCAGCAACCTACTTCTTCTCTGGCACATGCTGCAAATTTCATTCACATTTCTTGGGGTCTTTAGACATTTTATTTTATTTAATCTCTCTTTTTTGCTTCAAACTTCCAATTTCTAAATAATTACAATCCATTAGCATTATATCAATACATTAATCATTGCTCAAAACCATTAAAACATGGAATGAGTTAACAAATTTGTCACAACGCGGCTTGCGTCCCTGGCTCTGCTGCTGGCACTGCTGCTGTTGGCAGGTCACAGGCGGCGACGGCTGGGCTTCTGGCAGGTTGTCCATGTCCATCACGTCCGGCTGCCTAGGCGCTGCGGGCCCTCCCTGCTCCATCGGCGCCTCTTCTTGCTGCTGCGATAAACTGGGGGCCTGCTCTGCCTCTCTGAGGCGCTCCTCTCTTTGCTTGAACAGGATCTTGTTGCAATCGAGGAAGAAGGAGGTGGGGAGGGTGTTGTAGGTGTCCGTGTCAACTCCGTCGGCCTTGTAGGGAGGGTCGGGCGAGTTGTACAGCATGGTCTTCCATCGGGCGTCCACGTCCGGGTCACCAGTGCAGGCATCCAGGAACCCGTCCAGCCCCTCACAGACGCAGTTCTCCTTCCAGAGCGCTTGCAGGTAGGTGAAGGTTTCAGGGAGGTTGGCCCACTGGAGAGTGCTCTTCTCGGAGGCGTTGAGGAGGGTGGTGAGGGAGTCGATGATGCCATGCCAGGAGCTGAAGATGAAGAGCTCGCGGCTGTGCCAGGTGATGGCCATGGTGAAGCGGTTCTTCTGGGCCAGGAAGGTGGCGTTGATCTTGGGCTTTGGGTTCTCGGGGGTCAGCGGCTGGTTGTGCACCAGAGAGAGCAGCACCACCTTCGCCTCTTGCCCGATCTGGCTGTCCACCGTCTGTACGTCGATGCCGTCGATGTTGTACTGGAGCAGCAGGTTATTCAGGAGGCCTTCCTGGCCTTTGTAGGGGGTGGAGACGAGGACCTTGCCCTTGTTGAAGATGCGGCTGTCATGCTCCAGGTGGCGGAGCAGGAAGAGTAGGGTCTTCACGACCAGGGATGCCTCTCCGGGGTTGCTGTATGACTTTCCCTCCAACTCTTCCTGCAATTTCTTATCTTTCACTTCCTACATTTCTTTCCACTACCTACTATTACATCCCAAAGAGAGTAAATACCTTGTGATCATGGTGGAAAAAGGTGATTGAGTCTTGGTGTAGTTGGTGTGGTAGGAGAGAAGTTGGAGTGGCCGAGGCCGAGTCTGTGTGCGCGATGGGGCGGGTGGATTCCCCGTAGAGGTTGGTGACGATGGGGCAGGTGTTGGCAGGGAGGAGGAAGGAGGTGTCCAGGCGTCGAGCAGTCATGTAGTCGCTGGCGACCTCCTGGAAGATGGCGAGGATGGACTTCTGCCCCAGCATGCATCCCATCCCGGCTCCTCGCACGTAGGGCTGCAGCTGATGTCTGTCTCCCGCCCAGACCACCATGTTCAGTGATTGTCCACACTGGCCGACGATCCAGCAGGTGATCCCCTGATCCACGAGGCTGGCTTCATCGATGGTGAGGATGGTGGCATTGAAGTGCAGGTGTCGGAGGGTGTAGTCCCAGGCGAAGTTGATAGTGGTGAAGAGGAAGTTGGGGTCGATGGCACAGAAGACGGCCTGGACGAGGTCCCAGTAGGACTTGCGGAGTTGCTTCTCTTTCTCCGCCCACTCACTCGTCAACTCGTTGGCCCTCTTCTGCTTCTCCGCCTGCCGCCTCCTCGAATGGTTGCCTTCATTGCCTTCTCCCACGATCTCCATCACCTCCTTCACTACTTCCCGTGCTTCTGCTCGAAGGGTGGCGTATTCGTGGTAGCAGGCGAAATCATGTTCATGGCTGTCTGCTTCACGTCCAGCGGGCTCGCCCATGGCGTCCACGCTGTCATCCACGGACGGCAGCACCAGCTCATCCTTTCCCGCCTGCTGCACCAGCTGGTCCATCTTGGCCATGTAGTTGGCGAGGCGCTCCGTGAAGTGCAGGTGTTCTCCTACTTGGAAGCCTCCGCTGGCTGCGTAGGTAGCAGAGGCGAGGCAGAGGTGGCGGAAGGCCTTTCCCAGGTCCTTGGCTCCTCTCTCCTCAGCGATCGCCATGGCCTTCACCAGTGCACTGAAGCCGTTGTCTGCTGCAAAGTTTGTCTTGGCGCAGAAGAGGACGCAGGCATCATGGGCATGGTCCATGAGGCCCTTCTGGGTGTGCAGGACATAGCACATGAGGGAGATGATGACAGTGGTGGTTTTGGCCAACCCAGCCACTCCGTCTAGCGTCAGCCCTCTGCCAAAGTTTTCGATGTAGACCTGGATGGCGATCTCCTGTGCCACCATGAGCTGCTGCTGGGTGGGCGATTGTCCTTGCTGCATGAAGGAGGTGAACAGTGCCGTGTGCTCCTCCAGCTCCTCTCTCGTCATGCGCCGGGGCTCCGGCGTCTTCTTCTTCCCCTCCTTGTCCCACTGCTCCTTCGCGTTCCGCGCATCCATCCAGGGGAAGGCATCCTCCATCAGGCACCGCAGTGGAAAGTCAGTGTCATGGGATACGTAGCTAGTCGAGGTGGCCGAAGCCTCGTTCTCCTTGTGGAGGAGGTTGGCGCCAGTGGGGCAGAGGAAGCGGCTGCAGAAGATCTTGCGCACAAAGTCCTCATAGATGCTGTCGCTGTCCAAGTCGGTGACGAGGACGCCCTTGAAGAAGTCCGGCTTGACGTTGGAGGGAACGATGGCATGGACCCAGCCGATGATGCTCTTCGGGTCCGGCTTCAGCACCACCACCTTGAACTGCTCTCCTGGCAGGGGTGGATTCCCACTCAGCGCTGGCCACCCCACCTGCGTCCAGCTGGGCATCTCCATCTCCGTCACCTGCAATAGGTAGGGAATTAGCCACTTTCATACCGCAAAGGGGAAGAGGAAAATAGGAAGGTAGGAATGGGAACCTTTGCAACTGTGCAGGAGACAGGAGGGATGGCGCGGTTGAGCTGGGGCTCTCAGTCAATGGCATAGGTGTGGAGTTTGAAGAAGGTGCTGGCCTCAGCCAGCTTGGCCTAGAAGGTGTCCGGGTCCTGGTCCCCAGGTACACGGAGGAAGAAGGCATGCTTGTCGTCCTCCTTGTCATAGGGGCAGAAGCCGGCGATGCCAGGGATCTGGTGCAGGGGCTGGTCCAGAGCGGTGTAGTACTCATCGTAGTGGCAGGTGGCCAGGAAGACGTTGCTGCCGATGATGAGGTGCTCTGCGAGGGTGTGGCGGTAGATGAGGTCGAGTAAGTTGCTGTTCAGGTAGTTGTTGAGGAGCTCCTTGGGGTAGGCGGCCAGGAAGTGCGCCTCTGAGTAGGTGAAGGTGAGGATGTGGGAGGCATAGTAGAGGGCATCTTTTTCTTCTTGGTAGAATGCTGGCCTGGACGATTGAGCTGGGTCGAGTGGGCAAACCAGAAGGATCAGGATGAGGGCGCCCTTGGCGGCGGCCTCTCGGTAGGTGGGTTGAGTGCCAAAGTACTTGGTTTTCGGGTCCATGAGCACGTAGCCACGCTGGTGGTGTCAGACGACCTGCTTCTTCATCTTCTCCTTGTCCTCGGGGTCGGGCACCAGCTCCTCCTCAGCCTGGATGAAGGTGTTGGCGAAGAGGGCCCAGACGAAGGGTGGTGGTGGTTCGTTCTTCTTCCTCATGCTGATCGGCTTCTCTCCCTCTTCATCCATCGCCTCCTCTTCTCCTTCTCCAGCCTGCTCTTGGCCGGGATGAGTGGCGGACTTGAGGAAGGGCGTCAGGCATGCCTTCAGCTGCTTCTGGTCCAGCTTCTCCTTCTGCAGGTCTTTTCGTAGGGCTTGCACTTCAGGCTCTTCATCTTGGGAGCGGTTGGCGTGTCAGCTGGTGATGGCAAAGGTGCTGTAGAGGCCCTCGCCCTTCTTGCCAGTGAAGTCCGGGAGGTCCACCGCGTTTACCTTCCAATGCCCGTCTGGCTCTCCCTGCACCCTCTGAGCAAGCGCTCCAACATGCAGAGTCTCACCTGCAAACCTCATTTTCTCCTCTACTCATCTGTTTTCCAATCTTCTCTAGAGGATAGAAAGGAATGAAATGTGAACCGTTGTAGGTGATCCATGAGAGTAGTAGTCAGAGGGGTGAGACATCAACACGCGACTCCCCACCCCCACGTGGGAACGTTTACACCTGTATACAAAGGACGTATAGCAGACGATCATTCTAGTCTATGGTATAAGCCCGCTCTTTTAAAACTTTGAGGCTTTATCTAGTACGTCTTCAAAGGGTAAATACAACTTTTAAATACGCACTTGTATACCATAGACTAGAATGATCGTCTGCTATACGTCCTTTGTATACAGGTGTAAACGTTCCCACGTGGGGGTGGGGAGTCGCAGGACGACAAGTGAAACCCTACATCTCACCTTCTTCACTAGACATGATCTATAGCGCTCGTTTAAACTGCTTCACATCTTCTTTGTTCAAACAATGTCTTTCAATTCTGCGCATCTTGAGCTCGTTCATCGTTACTCGCTCACTTCATGCTATGCCTTGTTACCTAGTCTCCCTGGATTACTAAACAATAAGCATATCAGCTTCTGCAGCTTCTTATTCTTGGCTTCGACTTCAACCAAGTTTTTGAAGCTCCATTTTCATTCGAAAGGGGAGCAAATTCATGATTCACTGCCTATCTATTCTCATCTGAAAACAGAAAACAACCAAACGAAATCACATCAGCAATTACTCATCTTCTAGCTGGTTCTTGGCAACCTCAAGACAATGCGTAGCTTTTTCTTCCGTCACACGATCTTCATTATCGGGAAGTTGCAGAATAACCTTAAATTTTTCTTCTGTTTTTTTTGATAATTTAATTGTCTAATTACATAAAAATAGAAAAAAGTTTACATATACGTAAAAAATGAAAACTAACGTCGCTTGTTGCAATAGCTTTTGATCGTCTTCCGATAGCAGGAGATATGGAGTCATGGAAACGAGCCCGTTTGCCGCCTGATCAATCTCATAGAATCTGATAAGATTCGCAGCAATCTTAATTTACATATTCAGTCTTTTTTATTTATATTTTCAAAGAAAAATAAACAAACCATTAAAAATCTAATCATATATTTGTCCATCAAATTCATATTTTTGATTTTTATTTTTCTAAATTTACGATCTCAATAGTCTTCTACTTGAGATGTAGTGCTCGTTCTATTGCTTCAACAGAGCAGCTGCAAAGGATTAGTGCTTCCTGTTGATCGAGGAACCCATCACTATCTTCATTACGTTGTCGGCCTCAAGAGCATCAGAGGGTGGGAACAGGAAAACGTGCTCACATAATAGTGCTTGTCATCCCATCTAGTTGACTCTATACACGCTCACTTCCATCCTCCCGCTAAGTCAACTCTGCCTCCCATCTCTCAAGGATGCTAAATATCCCTACTGTTTGGTCGTCATTGGTTATCAGTTGTTGATGCAAGAGCTAAGGCACTTAGCGCTGGGTTGTGGACTTTGGGTGCTAGGACAGATGCTCATCTCCGCTCTCCGTTCTCACAGTCTGAGCTCGCAAAGTCCAATATGGCACGTGAAAGCATAGCCCACCCACCACCATCCATTAGCCGTTAGGCAGCCCCGCTCTCTTTATCGCTAATCTCCCATCCACCCATTATCTCCTCTCCTCCTTCCCATAAATACCTCTCTCACTCAAGACTTTCCCATTCTCTCTATTTCAAAGCCATTCATCATCCTCTGCACAAAGCTCCCCAGCGATGCCACGTGCAGTGAGGACGATAATGGAGGAACCAGACGGGCATCGTCGTCAAGCAACCGAGGATGAGGAGGAGTCCATCGCTGCCTTCCAGGACTCCGTCGTTGCTCAAGCCGGCGAGGACTATGCCCGCCCTTCACAAGTTGTCGACACCACCACCACCACTCCCAAGGTTGACTTCTCTCTCACTCCCTTCCTCAGCCCTCCAATCTTTCCTCCATCTCCCTTCTCTTTCAGCGCTCTGCCAAGAAGACCCTTGCTCCTCCGCGCACCCCAGCCAAGGCCTCTCACAACGCCGTCCCGCCCAAGCTCAAGAAGCAGGGTACAATTTTGTTTTTTTCTTCACTCGCAAGGCATAAGCATAATTGAGCACAAGCATATAAATAGAGTAAGAGCGATAACAAATTGATCTAAATCATGTTTAGTTAGTTAAAAAATATACAAGATAGCTTTTTTCAAGAAAGAAATGAATCAAGTCTTTCACAGTCTCTTATTCTGAAAAAAATCATCACGTTTTTAGCATTTATCTAAATGTATAGAACAAAAAAATGAAAAAATTAGCATATTTCTGTGGTGGGCACATAGGGATTCTCTCGGGATTGTTCTAGCTCACACATTTCCGGATTCACATAGCCTGCATTGAAAACACCTCTGGTGCTAGTCCCCGCTACTTCCCCTTCATTCCCCACTTCCTCATCCACACTCCTCACCCAATCCTCTTCGTCCCAGGCCCAGGGGTCCCTCTCTCTCCGCCCCCCTTCCACTCTAGCCTTCCTACTCAAACTCCCTCCCCTAGATCTCCCTTCAGCCCTTTGGTTCCCACCGCTATCGGCTGCTCCCGCTCCTTCACCAGCATCTTCTTCTTGTGCCTCCGCGTCTAGCAGTCCCGCCATGGACACCGAATGCCCAGCTCTGTAGTTTACTCATTTTCCCGAACACAACTGAGAGTAGGAAAGGAGAATTAGCGCAAACCCCCGACGGTAGATTTGAAGAGTTTGGTGCTGGTGGTAGGCGATGTAGAGCAGGAAGCCCAGTACCAGCAGTACCACCACCAGTCCTCCACCCAGTCCGTAGCTGGCCTGCAATTCATCAGTGTCCTTTTTTTATAGAGGTCAGCGCTGCTGTCATCTACGTAGACTCGGACGAGGACACAGATGATGAGCTGGACCCAGAGAGTGTGCTTTGCGCTGTGGTGGCCCTGAACAAGACCTTCAACGAGCACGGCCTCTCCAAAACCATCCCATGGTCCTCCGGCAAGGTCGACGAGCTCATGGTCTACAAGGCTGTACGTATCTTCTATCCACCCTCTCTCTTCCACCTATTCTCTCACTCCTCACCTGTTCCCTCTTCAAACCATGCCCTGTTCAGGAGGATGCCAACGTCAATCCAGTGCGCACCATCGTCTCCGCCCACATCAAGCTCAGCAAGGAGGGGAACTGGGGCATACAGATCGTCGGCGGCTACGACCTCACAGAGGGCAACTGGGGCAAGCCCAACGCCCGCATCATGGTGGGCAACCGCTGGGAGAAGGCGACCCGCAAGAACGAGTACGGGGAGTGGGAGACGGTGCTGTAAGTCCCTAGTTTTCAAATCACTAAGTCTCTGCACCTAGCCTCCCTCTCTTTTCAGCTGGCTCATGAAAGTGGGCGTGAACCAGATGAACAAGGCCAAGGTCCGCAACTGGGCCAACAACGAGGACCTGAGCGTCATCTTCGAGCCCAACTCAGAGGGCGACTGGCCCTCCCTAGGTTCACAAAATTCTACCCATCTCCTCTCCCATCCTTCCACCCACCTACCCACTACAAACCCCATTTGCAGGCCTATTCATACCGGCCTCCATCTTCTACAGAGTCCTCGGCAAGGCGGAGATGGTGATCCGCCTCATCGACGAGATTGTCAAGCGCCTGCAGCGTGTGGTGGACGAGAACTCCGCCTACATGGAGCTCCTCCAGGCCGAGGGCCAGTCGTGTCTCCGGGCTGCCAAGGAGCGAGAGCACAAACAGGCCAACATTCGCAACCGCTACCGCAATGGCCCCAGCGGCAGCAGCGGCGCCGGCGGCGGTGGCTCCTATCGCGGCAATCCCCAGCACAACGACCTCTACTGGTATGATAAAAGAAGCCAACCAGTTTGTAGGAGGTGGAGCCAGATCCACTTGGCGGGGTGGATGGCGGGGGGCTCGGGCTCGGGGGGCTTGGTGCTCTCGTGGGGGGAGTCGGGGAGGAAGTGGTCGGTCCAGAGGGCAGGGGGCTGGGACTCGTGGAGCTTGGCGGGGGGCTGCTCTGAGTTGTCCGCTTGGCTTCCGTAGTCTGTGGTCCGAGTGTAGTAGTTGAGGAGGGCGGAGGGGGCGGCACGTCCTCTGGGACGACTGCAAACTTCAGTTGTTTATTTCAGATCAGAAGAGGGCTGTCGCCGCTGCTGCAGTGGATGCTTCCAGCAGTTCCATCCCTCCGCTCATTCCACCCACCCACCGATAGAGTCAATAGCCCCATTTGTTATTTTAGTTAGAAGAATATCCCCTTGTTATGATTTTTTGTGATCAAAAATTGAAAAAATAAAATCGGCACCTTCGATATTATAGATGGTAATCTTGTTCTTGTGGGACTTGAGGTAGTATCGCGGCACCAGGACTTTCTACAATTGACATTTCTCATAAAAAACAGACGAAAGCAAAAATGAGAAGAAAAATGGAACATGGTGATAGCACTCTTCGGGGAATATGAACTGTTGGATGCAGGGGAAGTAGGTGGAGAGCCGGGGGAAGTCGACACTTCGGTTGCTGCAGTCGCAGTTGCTCTCGTACAGGTAGAAGACTTTGATGGTGGCCGGGTAGACCGCCGTTCCCGCCCTCTCCATCGGGAACTGGGAGTGCTCGGCATAGCAGTCCATTGTACTTGTCACCACGCAGCACTGGCGGCTCCAAGCGTACCTGATGCCGCATGGAGGTCGTGCTCTTACTTCAACCAATCAACAAATTAATATTTCAATTTTTTATCTAATTTTATCAATAATTTTAGTCAATATTTTTTTTCTTTATCACTGTTAGTTTACACACTGTCTAGTCGTCTGTCTAGCCGTCTGTCTAGCCGTCTAGCCCCCTCTTACCCTGCCTATATCAACCCGGACTTTCCTCTACTTTCCCGCCCTCTTCAGATAGCCTTCGCTCTGCTTAGCCCAGTTTCAATCCAGTCCAGGTTCTTCTAAAGCCTTAGGCTTTTTTCAAATTTATAAAATTCTATATTTCTTTATATTTTGTCATTTATTCAAATATCAAAAATTCTTCATATAAAAATAAAGTCCATGGAAAGAGAGGGAGCATGAACTCTGATTGCTTCCAGAGGTGCAGCCTTGGCCCAGCGGCTTCTTGCTCGCCTCCGTCACCGTCTCCGTCGTTTCGCTTCTTGTACTGCTCCACACCACCACCGTCTCGTTTCCCCTCAAACAAGGTCACCTTGCTTTCAATCCAGCCTAGTTCAAAAAAAGGCTAGTTAGAAGAGGATGATAGAAAACAAGCAAACCTGCTAGTATTTGTGGGCGGCGTTGGAACTGGGCGGATGCTAGGAGCTTTGAGTGTTGTCGTAGACACAGTAGTTGACGTTGTCGAGGTACTTGTTGAAGTCGAAGCCGTGCTTCTGGTGCTTGTCATGCTGCTAGGAGTACTTGTCGTCGTCGTCTCTGTAGTTGAGCTAGTCGTTGAAGTAGAAGTCGAGGGAGCGCTCGTAGAAGAAGAAGTTGAAGTAGAAGTCGAGGTTGTTGTGGCGGTAGTACTTGACGTCCTTGAAGTGCTTGTGCTGATGGCGGCGGCGGTGGTGGTGGTGCTCGTGCTAGGAGTGGTTGTCATCGCTGTTGTTGAGCTAGTCGTCGAAGTAGTCGAGGGAGCGCTTGTAGTCAAGATTGATGTTGTTGTTGTTGTTGCGGTAGTGCTTGGCAGGCTTGAAGTGCTCTCGGTGCTGGCGGCGGCGGTGGTGCTGGTGCTAGGAGTTGTTGAAGTCGCAGTAGTCGTCGTCTCCAGGGTGCCAGTAGAGGGACCTGTTTTGTTGCAGTATTTTTTGTTGCTGCCATAGTTGACGGCTTTTTAGAAGTTGGCCAACCTGAGGTACTTGTTGGCGTAGACGTGCTGCTTGGCTCGGTAGAAGATGAAGGGGTCTCGGTGGTGGACGCAGAACTTGTCCCGCTAGCCGCTGGAGTACCTTCTGAGAGCCTTGCTGAGCTGGAGCCCTCGTTGGCACACACTTGACAATTCACCCAACGTTTGCCTTCTTTCCAGAGGAGCATTGAGGAAAAAAGGGTAGGAGAGAGAAGAGGAGGAAAGATGAAAAGGGAACCTTTGACTTGGCGGAACTCGACGTCGGTGATGAGCTTGTGCGGGCCGTTGACGCAGCGATCGCAGAACTTCTTGAAGCGGAGCACTTGAATCTCCGGGTGGAGCTCCAGCAAGCGCGTCAGGTTCAGGTAGCCGCAGATGCTCAGGTCGAAGCGGACTTCCAGCACCATGAAGGGACTCTGGCGGAGACGAGAGCCCGGGAAGAGCCCACTTGTTCGCTTCCCCATACAGTCTGCCCATTTTGCCTCAATTTCTGCCTTTCCTGTCCACTCATATAGGGAACTTCAGAGTTTTAGCGCTATAGGGCAAGAGGATTAGAAAGCGCAGGAAAAGGTAGGTACTAACCTGGTCGTCACAATAGCACTTGCTCTGTAGGCAGCGGAAGATTGTCGCCTTGACCACCCAGGCGAACGAGAGCGCCAGCAGAAGCACCGTCCACTTCATCCTCCTTACTCTCTCCTTCTACGCCTGAAGCGCAGATTTATGAGCCACTAAATTTTAGCCTAGCCCTTTTATTACCCGCTTTATCTTCACATAAACATGAAAAAAGGGAGCACATGAAGCAAACAAAAAAGCGGCAACCTACAAGCAAAGGCAAGCTAAGCAGCTACCGACAAACATCATGTAATCTCAAATGATTACAGAGCAGGTTTATTTCCAGCTACTGCTTGAAGTGCAAATTTCTAATCTAAGAAGAAAAACACGGGACAAAAAAGCTAATTGTTTTTAAAAAAACTAAATAATAGCTTTTTCAGATTTCCATCATGGGCACCAATGAACGCTGGGCCTTTCGCAACAGCCCAAAATCCGCTGCGTTAGTCCCTCACTCCCGTTTGTTGGATTTTTGTGCGCGGTGTAGAAAAATATTTTGCATACTTTCATGTTACGCAAGCAAAACAAAAACATATTATTCATTTCAAAAGTAATTAAAAAAAGAAAAATAAAAACAATAACCCACATCAAATCATTAGTTTAAATACTATCAGGATTTTTTTATAAATATCTTTTCTATAATAAATTATAGAAATAAAGAATTTTTTTTCAAATTTCAGGGGCCAATGCTCTCTTTGCAAACGTCTCTACGCAAAGGAACAGAATTTCATGTCCCATCCTTGCATGCAACTTGGTATGGAACACAAATTTACTAATTATTTTCCTTTTATTTTTTACCTCTAATATTTTTTTGATTCAGAATCAAGGACAGAATATGACGATGAAATATTTACACGCCAACAACTTCTAAATGCTTTTAGAAAATCAAAATCGAAATCAGGTATTTTCTCTAGTTTCCAAATGGCTTAATATTTTATTGTTTGAAAAATTTAGAACAATCTGAGTTTCGCTATCTTCTCCAGTCAGCTGGTCAGATGCCTTCTGCCCAGCCACTCAGCAGAGCCGACTTTCCACCGCCTCCGCCAGCAAGCTTTGAACAGGAGCCTTCTCGCCTGGTGGCTTTGGAGCCAAACGTTCCATCTGGCAGTCAAGCCGGAGCACCTGCTCCAGCTTTTCTTGAGTATCTCAGCCAGCGCTATCGCCTAGAGACTCAAATGCAGCCGGTTTTTTCTAATTCCCATCTAACTCGCCCCTCTCCCAATTCTGAGTCCCTTTTGCTGCTTCAGGCACCCTCTCATTCGATAGCCCAGCCCCCAGTTCCCATCACTTCATCACCGGCGCTTCCTCCTGCCTTTACACATCAATTCGCTCCCTTTCTGCCAGCTCTGGGCTACCCATACCACCATCCACCTCCTTCGCCAGCGCCAGTCTACTCGGCAGAGCAAGCTTCATTCCATTCACTTCCCTACGCACCCAACTACCTCCAACAGCGTTACCTCTGCCTCTCTACTCCTCTCCCTCCAACTCTGCATACACCAGAGCTCTGTCATCTTTCCAGCTCAACATGGAGGAATGTACGGGAGCGGGGAAGAGGATCTGGACCATCAGGCTTTCCTCCGTCCTCCTCCCTATCCCCATCGTTCGCAGTGTCTCCAGTCCCTAGCCCAGCTTTCGTCCTCTCGTCCTCGTCCATATCCACCTGCTCAGCAACCAATCTCCCTACCCCACCCTCCTTCTTCCCAGCCTCCTGTGCTAACTCAACACCTCTCTCCCTACTACACCAACGCTCCAACTGACGAGCACAACTACATCAACCAGCCCCAATACCCACCACCCAACCAGGTATCTGCATATCACTCATCTACCTTATGCTCATTATCAGACCAAACCCATGCTCATTAATTATCCAGGGACTGTTGCCGGATGATTCGAGGGACCTGGAATCGCTTGCGCCTGAGGGAGATCAGCAGCTGGGAGAG
Source organism: Ptycholaimellus sp. GST1_10 (assembly GCA_030248095.1). NCBI lineage: Eukaryota > Metazoa > Nematoda > Chromadorea > Chromadorida > Chromadoridae > Ptycholaimellus > Ptycholaimellus sp. GST1_10. The sequence continues at coordinate 620 of JASANA010010594.1, read as the reverse complement.
CAGGGAGCAGAGGATGGAGAGGAGGAGCAGCAGCCGCCAGAGCCGCCTCGTATTCGCTCACCAAGACTCGGCTCGGATCAGGTCCTGGCGCCCGGCCTTGGACGCGGGGAGCTAGGCACCGACAAGCCTGCCCAAGATCGTCCCCTGCCTCTCGGTCTCTTTTTACGCCAGCATCGTCACTATTTCATTAGCAGAGTTATCCAGGAATCTCGTACCATGAGTGTTTATAATTATAATCTAAATGGGGACATTTCACCTGAAAATGTGTTGGAAGGTGTCAGAGAGGCTTGGCGAATATTGATAGCTGGGCGTTATCCCTTTGTCAGAGTTCGTCTATCTCTAGGCGTTATTCTCCGATTTACTTTAGAAGACAGTGACGAGGAATCATACACATTTTTTGAGCCATCCACAAACACTGCCATTTTTCCCAATTTCTCATTTCCCATATCTTCTACTGGCGATTTTCGTCGTTTACTCAGACTTTTGCATAACCAGGATTTTTCAGCAGCTGTCAATAGAAATTTTGCGAAACGCTCAAAAGATTGCATTTTTAGGTTTCAAACATTACAAGTTGATTTCTATCACTAATTCAAACTCATTTTTTATGCCTTTTCATTCAC
>JASANA010010593.1:0-36274 GCA_030248095.1 Ptycholaimellus sp. GST1_10 | reverse complement strand
CCAATCGATGTCGGGACCGAAATCTGACATCCTCCAATGGCACCATTGGTATGCATAAAGAGCCGCACCCAGACTATGACGGCATCTACGTGAATAATCTTGACTGCCAGTTTTCGCTCTTTCTAGCTAATTTTCTTCCTCTTTTTTGCTTCAACTCATTGCCAGGTGGAATATCCTTGCGAACAAGCCGTCATTTGTCTGGCTGGAATTTGAGGAGTTTGATGTGGAGGGCAGTAAAAACGATTACCTTTCCATAACTGCCGCTGGCCATTCACAAAAGTTATTTTGTTTTTTTCAACAATTTGTTATTTAGTTACTGTCTCAAAAAAGATCAAAATAAGAATAAGATGTCTCAAAAATTATTAGTGCTTGTCAGATAGCATCACTAAAATTTATGTTTGCAAAATGAACAAGGTAATATCGGCTTTCGCAAATAGGCGTGACCGGTTTTCACCCTCCCAACTGCACTTTGAATTGTTACTTTTGTTGGAATGAATAGGCTTTCTCAAATGCAAAAATATGTTCACTTGCACATATTATGAGAGGTTTATTATGAGTTTCAAAGATCGTTAACCCAAAAAGTTTTACTCCCTTTTTTACAATTTTTTGCAACTAAACATAATTTAAAGATTTTTGCTGTTTTTTATCTCGATTTTTGAAATCTAAACCCCAAAACTGACCTATAATCATAAAAAATAGTTCATATTAATAAAAGAACACTACGCATTTTTAATGGGTTTAAAATCTTGGAAAATTTTTTAAAAATGTTTTGGACTTATGGGTGGGTGCACGGCCTCTATGCTTTGGCCGATCAAACAAGGGGCATATGGTCCTAGGTTCTCTGGCAAACAGGCAGGATTTAAAGCTGGCTGGGCAGTGACGGATCGATTAATAATTAAATTCCACACAGATGGTTCAATTGTGCACAATGGCTTCAAGGTCAACTACTATGTCCTGCGTTAGCCCATTTGTTCTGAACGCGTTTTTTATCATGGGACATAGCTCAAAAATATCAGATCAATATTACCCTGACCTTCTTGACAGGCTGCAATCTTTCTGTTATCAGGCAATCTTTGTAAAAATCGTGAGCTTCGGACCTCCAAAGGCAGCATCAGCATCAGCAAAGAGTTGCGTCCGGGAATTGACGGCCTCTACGTGAATAATCTAGACTGCCAGTGACCGCCTTTCCTCAAATATGTCTTCTCTTATTTCACCTAGCCCACTGGAAGGTGGACGATTGTGGTGAGCGCGCCCTCCGTTGTGAGCCTGTTCTTCCAAGAATTCGACATAGAAGAAAGCAACGACCATTTGTCAATAATCACGGCCGATGGAACCATAAAGTAATTCCTTTTCGATGTTCCCATTTGTTATGCTTCGATTTTCGAGAAAATGCCTCAATGCCTCGTCCAAACGTTCAATAATTTGTCATATGCCACATTTCTGCTTTTTAACCATACAACGTTTGAATTTGCATTAGAGAAAACTAGATTTTTGCGCGGCCGAAGGCCGCCTGCCGCGGAGGGCAGGGCAGTCAGAGCTCCGGAGGACGTAGGGCATGGGTGCAGAGGCCCCGGAGCGTAGCCTAGCATGCGAAGCATGCTAGGCGAAGCGTAGGGGCCGTAGCACCCGTGCCCGGAGGCCGGAGGAGCTCTGGCGCCCTGCCCAAAGCGGCGGGCGGCCAAGGCCAGCTTAAGCAGTTACCCCATTTTTGCATCCGTCTGTCCGCATATCTTATTATATCTGGTACCATCGGCAAGCCGAAAATAAAACTCTTTTCTCCCAAAAATCGACTGCCCCGAGTATAAAGCCAAAGAAATATTCCTACTACTAATGGAATCTGCTTGTGGGGCATTTGCATTTTGTTTTCGCGCGCAGTTCCAGGACTCTTTTCATGCGCGCTCAAACAAAATACAGATGACACAGCAGATTCCATTAGTAGTAGGAATATTTCTTTGGCTTTATACTCGGGGCAGTCGATTTTTGGGAGAAAAGAGTTTTATTTTCGGCTTGCCGATGGTACCAGATATTTCCTCAACTTTAAATATATGAAAATTAAAATATGTTAACTTAGGTCCTTTATTTTTTGTTCTGATTTATATTTTAGGTTTTATTTTATTAGATAAATAAATAAAAGAAAATAATAAATTTATTAGTGAAATAAAATTAAAATAAAGAACATTTGGAAAATAAAATAAGTGCATAATTTTTGGCAAATTTCTTGGCTAACGAATATAGTAGTGGGAAATATTATTGGCCTTACACTCGGGCAATCGATTCTTGGGACAAAATAGTTTTACTTCTCTTCAACATTAAATATACAAAAATTAAAATAAATGCTTGAGAAGGATTCGAACCTGCTAGTTTCGGCTCACAGTCCAATCGCTCACACCACTACACCACTGGTCCATATGACTCTGCATAGTTTAACTGAAGTATTATCATCAAGTAAAGGGTTGGGGGGGGGAGGTTCGAATGAATCGAATGAATACCTACTCTCGTTCATTAGCAGATGCGAAGCAGCAGCAGCAGCAGCAGGGCAGCAGCAGCAGCAGCAGCAGCAGGGAAGGAGTTCGGACGGCACATTGTTTTGCATTTTTCTATACCAAATTGTGAACTTTTTGGTAGTTTCTCGCGAGTGTAGACTAATTGGAGGATGCTCGTTCCAATGCAAAAAGAATCAGAGCGATTGGATTCTTCTGTGAGGAGCAGGAGCCTTATCAATTTCAAGATCTAGCATTAACCCTCAAAACATACACCTGGGTCGAAAAGAGGGGCTGGGCGCTGACACTTCGCTAAAGCTCCGTTCGCGCCAGCCCAATATACGGGTGATGCCATTTTCGGAGGCGCATTTGCGCAGTCTGGATTCTTAACTTATCCTGGCATATGATAGCATTTTGGACAGATCTCGGCAAGATTGACAAAATATCACCGCTCGTCCTCACAGTTTTTCCTTAAAAATAAGTTATGATTGAAAACGTGTCGAATTTTGCACTTTTTGCCACTTTTTTGCGTGGCCGAAGGCCGCCTGCCACGGAGGGCAGGGCAGTCAGAGCTCCGTAGGCCGGAGGGCATGGGTGCGGAGGCCCCGGAGCGTAGCCTAGCATGCGAAGCATGCTAGGCGAATCGTAGGGGCCGTAGCACCCGTGCCCGGAGGCCGGAGGAGCTCTGGCGCCCTGCCCGAAGCGGCGGGCGGCCAAGGCCAGCTTAAGCAGTTACCCCATTTTTGCGTCCGTCTGTCCGCATATATATATATATATATTTATATATATATATATATATATATATATCTTATATAATACGCGTGATGCCATTTTGGGAGGGGTATCGGCGCCACCTGGATTCTTTAGTTATCTTGGCCTATGATAGCTCTACGTTTGGCTTTTAACGAGTTATTCAATATTTTTTGGGTTGCTCCATGCATGGAAAAATTTTAAATTGTGAAATAATTGAAAATGTGGCGATTTTTGCCATTTTTGGACATTTTTTGACTTTGAAACTTCATAGCTCCTTCATTTTTTAACTTTTGCTGTCGGACTTTTTTTTAAATCAAAGCTACAACAATTCTGCTTTAAATCCAATGATTAATTTTCAATGTTTTTTTGTAAAATATTTGAAAAAAATGATTTGACTGATGTCAATTTTTCGATTTTTGACCTACCCAGGAGTCTGATGTATTTGAGATGAATCAAGTAATACTTCAAGGCACGATTGCGACTGCACTTATTCCATGAAATGCGAATGATGAGCATCGACATTGAGTGTTAACACCTCAAGTTCTTTGAGCCCTTTATGCTGTGTTGTGGCTGGAAATGCCACGATGCAGTAATGGGTCTCATTGTGCCTACAATTCTTGTGCCTAAAATTATTGTGCCTAAAATTGTGCCTATCTGAAAAATTATTTTGTCTGAAAAGTAATTATACTCGAGGGATATATATTAATTTTATTACTGGCCACATAACTTTAACTAAATAGGTGGCTGCGCGTAGCGCGGCCACTGACCTATATTACTAGTATATATATATATGTGTGTCCCAGGCCTGTACTCCGCGGTTTTTCAACGAAATTGGCTGATTTTTTGCATGAAGGTCCGCCTAGGCGGTGCCTCGGGACCATTTTTGGTGCTTGGCGTAATTTTTTGAATTTCGCCCAAAACTCAATTTTTTGATGTTTCAAAACACTAAAAATCGTAAATCACTGGTTTTTCCATGAAATTAGCTGAAATTTTGCAGGAAAGTCCGTCTTGGTGATGCCTTGGCACCATTATTAGGGCTTGGCGAAATTTTTCGATTTTCACCCAAAACTCAATTTTTTGATGTTTCAAAATGCGAAAAATCGTAAATCACTGGTTTTTCAATGAATTTTGTTGATTTTTGGCAGATACGTCCGTCATAGTATTAACTTGAAGCTGGCAAGAGGAAATTTTGAAATATTTATTTTTTATTGATTTATAGTCAAAAACCCAAAATCTTGATGTTTCAAAAATTTGAACAAGCATAAGTCCATGGTTTTTCAATAAAATTAGCTGATTTTTGGTATCTACGTCCATGAAAGTAATATCTTAAAGCTGGCAAAAGGAATTTTTGAAATAATTAGTATTTCTCGATTTATAGTTAAAAGCCAAAATCTTGATGTTTCAAAAATCGAAACATCTATAATTCATGGTTTTTTCACTGAAATCTTTTGAATTTTGGCATGCATTTTCATCTAGGTGGTGTCTTGAGGTAAGGCCGCGCATCTTGGCAACCGCCGAGAATACCTTGTTGACTTTACTCCTTTGTAGCTCATTCAATTATTAACATTTCCTGGCGGACTTTTTTTTAAATTCAAGGCAAAACTATTCTGTTTAGGAATACCTCTTTACTTTTTTGACTCGTTGAAATTATTGACCGCGGAGCGGCCCGAAGGGCCGCTCCGCGGTCTATAGAGGTTACTAAACTTTTGTCCTCATATATATATATATATATATATATATATATATATATATATATATATATATATATATATATATATATATATATAGATAGTAATATAGGTCAGTGGCCGCGCTACGCGCGGCCACCTATTTAGTTAAAGTTATGTGGCCAGTAATATAATTAATGTATATCCCTCGAGTATAATTACTTTTCAGACAAAATAATTTTCAGATAGGCACAATTTTAGGCACAATAATTTTAGGCACAAGAATTGTAGGCACAAGAATTGTAGGCACAATAAGACCCATTACTGCATCGTGGCATTTCCAGCCACAACACAGAATAAAAGGCTCAGAGCTTGAGGAGTTAACACATCTTTCGCATTTCATGGAATAAATGCTGTCACAATCGTGCCTTGAAGTATTACTTGATTCATCTCAAATACATCAGACTCCTGGGTAGGTCAAAAATCGAAAAATTGACATCAGTCAAATCATTTTTTTCAAATATTTTACAAAAAAACATTGAAAATTAATCATTGGATTTAAAGCAGAATTGTTGTAGCTTTGATTTTAAAAAAAGTCCGACAGCAAAAGTTTAAAAATGAAGGAGCTATGAAGTTTCAAAGTCAAAAAATGTCCAAAAATGGCAAAAATCGCTACATTTTCAATTATTTCACAATTTAAAATTTTGCCATGCATGGAGCAACCCAAAAAATATTGAATAACTCGTCAAAAGCCAAACGTAGAGCTATCATATGCCAAAATAACTAAAGAATCCAGGTGGCGCCGATACCCCTCCCAAAATGGCATCATGCGTATTATATAAGATATATATATATGTTTCTGGAAATGCTGTACACGGGCGAATTCTCAACGGATTTGGACAAACTTTTTTTTTCCTGAAAGGTAATAATGTTTTAGGAAGATATCGCCGGTAGGAAGCGGTCCCCGAGCATTTGAAACATTACTTTTGTGGGTAGGAAGGCTTGAAAATTGCAATATACAGTTTTTGCGCTGTAGCACCTGAAATCTTGAGAATTGCACAGAAGACTTGAGTTTTTTTGTTCACAAGTCTTATATAGCGGTTCCAAATCTGTGCTTACTTTTGAAAATGGTTGAGAAACCACAGGCTTACCCTCTTGAGTGACAAACTTTCATGCATGGCAACAGCATCAATAATCAGTAACAGCTGAACGGCTAAGAATAGAATCGAAGACTTGAGTTTTTTTGATCACAAGTCGTATATAGCGGTTCCAAATCTGTGCTTACTTTTGAAAATGGTTGAGAAACCACAGACTTACCCTTTTGAGCCACAAACTTTCATGCACGGCAATAGAATCAATAATCAGTAACAGCTGAACGGCTGAGAATTGAACAGAAGATTTGAGTTTTTTTGTTCACAAGTCGTATATAGCGGTTCCAAATATGTGCTTACTTTTGAAAATGGTTGACAAACCACAGACTTGCCTTTTGGAGTGACAAAATTCCATGCATTCATATATTAAGCTGGAAGGTGGTGTGCTCCGCGGTCACCTATTGCGCTTTGCGCCATATACTTGTTTTAATGAAAAATCCCAACGAGTATAGCCAAATTTCGCGATTTGGCTCTACTTGGGTATCAGATATTTCATGGCAATTATAACGTGAACATTTGAGCCACAGTTTGTGCATGTTCTTAGTGCTGACGTCCACTGTGTCTAGCGAATAAAATTCATTTGGCTTTGAATGTGGATCATATACAGTGATCAGAAGCATCCCAAGCCTGGATGTACAATGCCTTGGTCAGTGTCAAATTTAGAAAGAGCATTGAAATTGCTGATAGCATGAACCAAAATATACAGCATGCAGTTTATTTCCGTTGCAATAGTGCAGTGCATGATAATTGTGTGCCAAAGCCACCAACAAAAGGTGGCCGCGCGAAGCGCGGCCACTGACCTATATTACTAGTATATATATATGTGTGTGTCCCAGGCCCGTACTCCGCGGTTTTTCAACGAAATTGGCTGATTTTTTGCATGAAGGTCCGCCTAGGCGGTGCCTCGGGACCATTTTTGGTGCTTGGCGTAATTTTTTGAATATCGCCCAAAACTCAATTTTTTGATGTTTCAAAATACGAAAAATTCTAAATCATTGGTTTTTCAATGAAATTAGCTGAAATTTTGGCAGGTACGTTCGTCTAAGTTACATTTCAAAGCTGGCAAAAGGAATTTTTGAAATATTTATTATTTCTTGATTTATAGTCAAAAAACCAAAATCTTGATGTTTCAAAAATTTGAACATGCATAAAACCATGGTTTTTCAATAAAATCAGTTGAGTTTTGGCATATACCCCTGTCGTAGTGATATCTTGAAACTGCTTTAAGGAATTTTAAAATTTTTTATTATTTCCCGATTTATGAACAAAAACCTAAAATCTTGATGTTTCAAAAATTCAAACATCCATAAATCCAGTGTTTTTCAATGAAATCAGTTGAATTTTGGCTTGTACGTCTGTCATGATGACATCTTGAAGTTGAGAAACAGAATTTTAAGAAAATTGATTATTTATTGATTTATGGGCAAAAATCCAAAATATCGATGTTTCAAAAATTCGAACATCCATTAATCGCTGGTTTTTCAATAAAATCAGCTCAATTTTGGCAGGTACGTTTGTTGAGGCGGTACCTTGAAGCTGTTAAAAGGGATTTGTGAAGAATATTTATTATATGTGATGTATGGCCAAAGACCTTAAATCTTGATGTTTCAAAAATTTGAACAATCATAAATTTTGAAAAAAAATTTGAACAAGCATAAATTCACTGGTTATTATGGTCAGCCGTATCATTGGATTAGAAGGCATAGCATTTGGAAAATTTAGCAACGAAGCATGAGCTTATTACTTAGTAAAAGGCCACGCATCTTGGCAACAGCCGAGAATACCTTGTCTTAGAATATATTTTTTCAACCCTCGCTGATTCCTAATATACGCTGAAATCGCATAAACTACAAATTGGAATGATTGAATTATGGTTCTCAATTAATGTTGAAGAAGGCGATATTTCGGCCGCTTAGGTGCCACTGTGGTAACAAATCTTCAAATGGACCTAGGTTCAGCGGCAGTAAGAAGGGCCTTCGAAGAAGTTGGACAGTCACAGACCGTCTGCGCATCCTCTTTCATACAGATGGTTCCATAGCGAAAAACGGCTTCAAGATTAACTACTCCGTGATGGGTTAAAACTTATTTCACTTATGGCAATATTTTTATGGCCAAAATATGAAACCAGATCAGATCTGAGCGATCTGAACCCAAATTTTAAACCTTCATTTCAATGGGTCAAAAAAGATAGAGTTGCTAGTGATCGTTTCAAAATTTAGGTTTGCAGCAATATCGCCAAAAACAACCATTTCGACAACATCAGTCTCCAGCTCCACACCATCTTCACCCACATATGCAACCACTAGCACAGGTTTGATCGCTTTTGTTGATTACGATCTCTTGATGAACTTTTTCTACGATTCAAGGAACGAACTTCAGTCATTCAACAGTGCCTGCCACGACAACTTTCTCTGGTCCTTTCAATAGCAACAACAATACAAAAGGTGATAGACATGCAATAACCTGTCAGCCAAAGTAATAACTCTTGTTTCCGCTAATTTAATCACAAAAGATACTTCAGGGATGAACCTGACGAGTTTGACGCATTCTTCCGCAACCAAAAATACCACCGATTCTCCAACCAAGCCAAATACGACATCTTCAGAAATCTTCAAATCAACCATCTGTTAGTTAGCTTTATCGTGAGAAACTGTCTAACATATGTAGACCCAATAAGTTCAGCCAAAGATCACTAATTTATAGCGAAATATCCACCGCCTGCCTGCCCTAAACAAGTGACATCAAGCAACATCACCCAGCATGGTTACAAGCCCCACAAATTTTGTCATTTCACCTCTTATTCAAAGCAAAACAACTGTGGTCGCAGGAAAACTTTTTTTTGTCGTCTACCCTCCGGATGTTTGCCGCTCAGTTTCAAAATTAGCACTTTTTCAGAGGGCACTCAGCGTCACTATACTAACTCAATCTGAGCCTAAGCCTAAATATGAAAAATTGGATACGGCTGTGACTAAATGATCTGAATCTTTGAAAACAATAGGTGTTGAGAAACAGCTTCTCCTTTTAAGACTAGGTAAAACCGGGCTTTAATAACCAATGTTTCCAGCCACGTTTGAAGGTCAGAAATATTGTGAAATATGCATTCGAATGCCTGGCCCTTGCCCTTCTGATTAAACGCCATGCTTATTTATGTGATGGTGATTTGGTGAAAAAGTAAATGCGTATGAGGAAGTAGATGCGAAAAAGGAATAGATCTGCGTTTTTGGCTTATTGTTAACTGGTCAATTATTACCTTTCATAAATAAACAAGAGTGTAATCACTACATATTGATTAGTTCTGCAGTTCTCATTTGTCTGCACTCATTTGCATTTGCAACACAAAGCAGCGAACTCATTTGCGACGCATTCATTCCGACTGAAAGCCTCATGAACTGCAAAGAATGCCGAATTGTTCTGGCCCGGTCTCAATGGACAAGGCATCGACTGCAATATCATCTGGGCCTATTGGCTGCTGCACCCCGCTGGATTTGTCAACGCTTAACTTCCATCTGCCTTCTGAATTTGCGATTTCCGAGCAGCAACTTTCTGCTGGCGAAACTACGGGAGGGAATCTCAAAGAAGACTCCAGCAGCTGCCATGTGTCCACAAACGTCTGCACTAAAAACTCATTAGTCCCGGAATGCATCTCACCAGTAGAAGCCGCAATAGTGAAGCAAGAAGATGGACATGCCTTGACCTGTCGCCGCTGTGGGCGCGATATCAAAGTTTGTCCCTGTGTTTTTGCGTTTTTTTCAAAAATAAAACTGCAGATACAAGGAAGCAGCAGAAACATGCGCTGCGAGCAACACATCACAGCCTGTTTCAAGTTGCGGCCATTTGGCTGTGGTGTTTGTGGCCAAAAACAGACTAAAAAGAGCCATGTTACTCAACACTTCAGAACCAAGCCTGAATGCAGGTTTGGACATTTAGTAGCTCGTTTGCAGAGCTTGATGGAGTAAGGATTGCAGTAGTGGATCGGTTGTGCTCGTCAATCAAGCAGATGATGAAGCAATCGTACGACAAGGATTTCATCAATGTTTCGGTTTGGATGGCTCTTCTTGGCGAGGATTTGCATGCTGACAGAAGAACTGCGGGAAGTAAAGATATGCAAGCTAAAAGCAAGCAGGAAGAGCACTTATTTCGCTTTGGCTATGGTTCCAGTTATTTTTATACCCTCATTAAAACGTCTGGCCTTTAATAAAACCATCATGCTCCTTCTTTCCGTCCTATGTTATATATATCTGGTACCATTGGCAAGCCGAAAGTAAAGCTCTTTTCTCCCGAAAATGGACTGCCCCGAGTATAAAGCCAAAGAAATTTTCCTACTACTAATGGAATCTGCTTGTGGGGCATTCGCATTTTGTTTTCGCGCGCAGTTCCAGGACTCTTTTCATGCGCGCTCAAACAAAATACAGATGACACAGCAGATTCCATTAGTAGTAGGAAAATTTCTTTTGCTTTATACTCGGGTCAGTCCATTTTCGGGAGAAAAGAGCTTTACTTTCGGCTTGCCGATGGTACCAGATATTTCCTCAACTTTGAATATACAAAAATTAAGTTATGTCGATTTATGTCGATTTACTCCCGTTCATTAGCAGATGCGAAGAAGAAGGAGCAGCAGCAGCAGCAGGGTAGCAGGAGTTCGGACGGCAACTTCTTTCTTGATTTTCTCCTTGAAATTCAATGATTTCCGCGCTTTTCTCGCGAGTCATGACTAATTAGTGGATGCTCTTTCCAATGCAAAAAGAATTGGAGCAAACGGTGGCTTCTAGCGGCAGCTAATGCCTTATCAGTTTTAAGATCTAGCATTGACCCTCGATTATGACACTTGGGTCGAAAAGAGGGCCTGGGCGCTGACGGTCGCTACGCTCCATCGCGCCAGGCCAATCACCTAATGCGAACCCTATATAGGGTTCTTTTTTGACTTTTTTCACTAAAACGCATGTAGAGCACGATATACTGCTTCTAAGTTCAAAATTCCACCTGCGCCTGAAAAAGCAGACTTGGGGCAAGCGAGGACAGGTCGATTCTGAAACCTAGCTCCACTAGGACGTCAATGGGAGCGTCATTAGCTAAAGGGTTCTTCACAAGGTGCCAAAAAAAGGGTTCTTAGGGTTCACACTAGTGTTCTTAGGATTCTTAGGGTTCACTGTACTCAATAAGACATTCAGGTGGGTTGGAGGCTGTTTTGCAAGAGGGAGATGTTGTGGACCTCTTTTTCTCGTGGTTTCACTTGAGCCTGTATGGATGGATCCAGGTCTGCAATGGGCCATATTTGTGTTCTTTATCAGCAATTTTGCTTTTTGCGATCAAATTAAAACAAGGCTAATGCCTGCCTCTTGCTCCCTGCTCTCCACCAGACGCTTCCAGGCCATGGCGATCTGCAGCTGAAACGAAGGCCATAACCAGCCTGGCTGAAGCAAATAGTATTGATGGATAAAATACGCCAGATTTTGCAATTCGATATCACTACAGCAGTTAAAACTAGTTTTAAGAGCAAACATTTCAGGCTCATATCCTTTCTCTTAGAAAAGCCCCGGAATGGAACTAAGTTGGACGAAACAAGTGAGCATTGCAATCCTCCATTATCAGCACTCTTTGGAGCTCATCCAGGCATTGTTGTTGTTGGAGGAGCAGCTGATCTTCCCTTTTTGCAGTGTGAAATGCAATAAGCTTGCTCAATTTCTAGGCAGTGTTGCCGTTTTTTTATGCCATAATGTGTACATTACAGAATCTTATACAATCCATATAATGTATAGTATTGTATAATTGGCTGATTGTAATGTGAATGTATGTATAATTTTTGAGAGGCCAAAATATGCCTTAATTATGCCATAAGTGGGCCTGTTATGGTATAACTGGGCTTGATATGGGCTAGTCATGGGATATCTATGCTCCAGTTTGCATTGTGGGATTTTGCCATGCAACCAATGCATAGATTGCAGAGGTGCAGCAAAGGCTCCAGCTTACTTTGTGCTGTTCGCCATGCAACCAATGCATAGATTGCAGAGGTGCAGCAAAGGCTCCAGCTTCTCTGTGCTGTTCGCCATGCAACCAATGCATAGATTGCAGAGGTGCAGCAAAGGCTCCAGCTTCTCTGTGCTGTTCGCCATGCAACCAATGCATAGATTGCAGAGGTGCAGCAAAGGCTCCAGATTCTCTGTGCTGTTCGCCATGCAACCAATGCATAGATTGCAGAGGTTTAGCAAAGGCTCCAGCTTCTCTGTGCTGTTCGCCATGCAACCAATGCATAGATTGCAGAGGTGCAGCAAAGGCTCCAGCTTCTCTGTGCTGTTCGCCATGCAACCAATGCATAGATTGCAGAGGTGCAGCAAAGTCTCCAGCTTACTCTGTGCTGTTCGCCATGCAACCAATGCATAGATTGCAGAGGTGCAGCAAAGGCTCCAGCTTCTCTGTGCTGTTCGCCATGCAACCAATGCATAGATTGCAGAGGTGCAGCAAAGGCTCCAGCTTCTCTGTGCTGTTCGCCATGCAACCAATGCATAGATTGCAGAGGTGCAGCAAAGGCTCCAGCTTACTCTGTGCTGTTCGCCATGCAACCAATGCATAGATTGCAGAGGTGCAGCAAAGTCTCCAGCTTACTCTGTGCTGTTCGCCATGCAACCAATGCATAGATTGCAGAGGTGCAGCAAAGGCATTCCAGCTGATAGACCTTTGTGACAAGTTTGATGGCATTTTCTTTCGCGGCGATACAAGTTCGATTTACTGCACTAGCTGCGCTTGTCCCTCAGCTTTGAACAGATTTTTCCACCCACAGCGTCTTTAGTGCGGGCGTAACCTGTGAATTCTATTTGGAAAGACTGGCCTAGCGATCTGAGGGCGATTCTAGTAATATTACTAGTTCCAGAGGATCGCTATCCTATACCATCACTGTGCTCTTTCCAGTACCCAGAGATTAGCGATGTTAGAATCGCCCTCTGAGGCCCCTGGCGAAGAGGCAACCTGAATGCAGCTGTGTTCGAAGCAGACGCACTGATGCATGCATTTGCCCATTGCAAATGGGATACTGCCCAGACCCCGTGATGGAGCCCTTGAAATGCTTGTAGCTGAAAGGCCACCTCTGCTGATTAGCCTTGGCTTGGCTCAAGTCTTCTCTGTTGCCCTCGGAGGCCCCTGGCGAAGAGGCAACCTGAATGCAGCTGTGTTCGAAGCAGACACACTGATGCATGCATTTGCCATTGCAAAAGGGATACTGCCCAGACCCCGTGATGGAGCCCTTGAAATGCTTGTAGCTGAAAGGCCACCTCTGCCGATTAGCCTTGGCTTGGCTCAAAACTTCTCTGTCGCCCTCTGAGGCCCCTGGCGAAGAGGCAACCTTAATGCAGCTGTGTTCAAAGCAGACGCACTTGTGCTGCACAGGGCAGCACTTGATTCCCTTTTGATAGCCTTTGCGATGGGGGCAGATTTGGGTGGAAGCTATTATTGGATATAGAGCATTACAACCAGAAGAGGCCGGAAGTTAGTAGGAAATAGGAGAGGAAGGGAACTACATTCTATGAACACTATCAACACTGCATTCTAACACAACTGAAGGGCTCAGCCCAAGCCTGGGCTGACCCCTCAACCACTTTACAACAGAACCTAGATCCGGTACACAAGGACTCCTGAGTCCACACACTGCCCGGGGGTGGAAGTGGACTTCCGGTACAGGAAGCTGTGACTGGAAGGACTCCCTTGGGCAGTGACTGGAGGAGTAGGCAATGGTTAGTGAAGAGGCTAAGTAGCAGAGAGTGTATACACAAGGGTCTATCAGGGGTAGCATTCGTGGTCGGGTTCTTATTGGTTCCAGGTTGCGTTCCTTGGTATGCTCAGGCCTGGTGTCCACAATCGCGACTGATGGTTGCTTCAGAGGTTGTTCTCGGAGTCAAATGGGAGCCACGACCCAATGGATGACCGGCTGCGGGATTGACTTCCTGACAGGGCTCGGGAGTAGGTGGATGCATTTGAGGGCATCCGACTGGTGCATGTGGTGGGCGGTCGTCGTTGGGGATTTGGAGGCTGCAGAGGGCATCATTGTAGATGAGGTTGCATCAGGGGATGAGACGTCGTCCCTTACGTGGAGGCAGGAGCTTCATGATGACGTTGATGTTCTCAGGGTGATAGACTCCCTGGAGAACAAGTTGGAGGGGGAGTCCTCGGTACATTGCCTGATGGTTGGCAGTGCAGGTCCTGCACTTGTAGATGGCGTTGGAGGAGTCCAGGAGCTGCAGTTCTCTCATTGTCCTCTTCTTCCTTGGTGGCTGGCAGGTGTGTGCCATCAATGACCATGGTCTTGCTAGATTGCAGCAAGTCCTCTGCACATCTCTCAAAGGAGAGAGAGTGTATTGAGGTCTCTAGCCACATCCTGGAAGCAATGGACTGAGGAGTAGCAATGGACTGACGCCATTTGAAAGGGAATTTTATTGCCAGAATGATGGTGCACAGCATAAGGCTTGTTTCAACATACCAACATCCTGAATTTGAGGTCAAAATTGCTGAAAATCGAAAAACCGCAATTGTCACGGTTCCAGTAATTTTTGCCAAGGTCCCAAAACATATGTTGGAGCGGCCAACATGCCAGGGTTTTCCTGAAAAAATTAGCCAATTTGGTTGAAAAACCGCAGAGGAATCTTTGCTCACATATATATATAACTGGTACCATTGGCAAGCCAAATGTAGGTCTCTTTTCTCCAAATTTTGTCATTGCCTTGAGCAAAAAGTCAAGGAAATACATCTACTACTAGTGTAATCTGCTGCTTCGACAGTTGCATTTTGTTTTTGGTGCACAGTTCAGTGTCTCTTTCCATGCGCACCAAAAACAAAATGCAGATGACGCAGCAGATTTCACTAGTAGTAGATGTATTTCCTTGACTTTTTGCTCGAGGCAATTACAAAATTTGGAGAAAAGAGACCCACATTTGGCTTGCCAATGGTACCAGTTATTTCTTCCACTTTTAATATAGTAGAAAATGTATAAATATTTTTATTATTTTATAATTTATGAAAAATACTTAAATAAAAAACCCCATTAAAAATACAACAAAAAGAAAAGAATCGAAAATTTAAAATACTATGCAATTTTTTGGCAAACTAACATAACCTTTTTTGTGCAATTTTCAAGGCTTTTACTTAGGGCAATCGATTTTTGGGAGAAAGAGCTTTACTTTTGGCCTACCGAAGGTACCAATTGTTTTCTCAACTTGAAACACAAAAATAAAAATTAATGTTTGAGATGGAATCAAACCTACTAGTCCCATCCACATATCCCAACGCTTACACCACTACACCACAGGTGCACATGGCTCCTCAGTTTTACTCAAGACTTATGAATAAATAAATACATGAGGCCCAGGGACCCGGGGAGGGGAAGTGGGGGGAAGAAATGAATACCTACTTTCATTTCAAGAATAGATGCGGAGGAGAAGGAGAAGGAGAAGAAGAAGGAGAAGGAGGAGTTCGTACAAATGGTTTTGAGTGATTTTCTCAAGAAATCTGCTACTTTTTGATGAGTTCTCACGAGTTTTGGTCAATTAGACGATGCTCTTTCTAATGGAAGAAGAATAATAGCGATAGGATTTTTCTGTGAGGAGCAAGAGCCTTATCAATTTTAAGATCTAGCAATAACCCTTAAAACGTACAACTGGGTCGAAAAGAGGGGCTGGGCGTTGACACTTTGCTAAAGCTCCGTTCGCGCCAGCCCAATAGACTTGTCTGTGTCTGTGGCTCCAGGAGGTGGCTTGTCCATGGAGCGAGAAGCATGTACTATGGAGTGTAAGGTGCCCGAAGGCATACTTTGTGGTAGAGATCAAAAATTAGATTTTTGGTCAATAACACATGAGCCATATACAGGTCAACATCATATGGATGAGCAGAGACTAGCCACAAATCCGCAGTCAGTTCATACTGAGGAGCAAAGTCAGGGGAAGGGGGACAAATGCTAGTTTGCGCGTTGTTTGGCATTTTTGCCCCATGCGTCAGCCCTGCAGACATGCCCTCCTTTGAAAGCATAAAATGCATACAAACAACAAGAAAAATAGCCCAAAAACACAAAAATTGGGCTCAAAAATCATCAGAATGACCCAAAAACACAAAAATTGCACAAAAATTGGCTGTTTTGGACATTGTTTAGCATTTTTGCCTGTGTTACAGCCTATATCCCTGCCCTCCTTTGAGAGGCATAGAAATGCAATCATAAACAATGGGAAAAAGAGCCTCAAAATATGACTCAATTTAGGCAAAAGGCAACAGAACAGCCTATGCATAAGAAATTCACCAAAAACATGTGCCTTAGCATCATTTCTGGTATTAGAATGCAACATTTGGACCAAATTTACTCAGCTAGCTAAAATCGGGAGCTGTCGATTGGGCCTATTTACAACAAATTTCGTTGCAAAATGGAAATTGCAAAATTGTTTCGCATGAGCAAGAAATACATGGGGGAATTGAGAGTTAACACTCCATAGTACCAAATGCATTTTTGGGATAGTGCTCGAAGCTAGTACATCATAAAATTTGAAAAAATGGAGATGAAGGATGTGGGGAATGGGGGTTGGGGAAGGGCGAGGGTGGAGGGAGTTGTCGCACCACCACCGCACACGCAGTTACATCCGTACTTGCACGTCTTCATCACATTTCAATCATAAGTTTTCACTTTCATATCATTTATAAGAAGGCAATCGCCTAATCTTGACTAGGACCAGCAGCTGTTTCAGCTGCTCGTTCAGCTAGCAATTTCTGCGATGCTTCTTTAGCTCGTTGGACAATTTTGGGTTGGCGGTGGAGAATGTGCCGGTAGAATTGATAGTACTCGGCATTCTTCCTCGCCGCCATGGCCTTGAGTTGGTCGGACTGGCGCTCTTCAGTTTGTTCTTCTGGATCAATGGCCGCCGGGTCGCCAACATCTTTCCACCATTCCACACCAGCCGCGGAAGTGTTCCAAGGCAAGGGAATGATTTCATGCATGATCTTGAGCTTTTTCAAGTTGGCTTCAAAATCAGGCCAGTCAGGCATCAAAATGTGCCTCAGCAAAGCATGATTTTTATGGTAGAGCATTGCAACGATGCAATAGGGCCCTATCCATTGGAAGGGATCACTTTTGTGAATGTGACTTCCCTCTCTTTTCATTCGTACCATCGCCCCTTCGATCATTTCACGGGGAATGAACATTTTGTCAGTCCACTTTAGCGTGACATCATTCATTGCACGCTCTGTGGCCTTGCGCATAATTTCTTTGGCCTTTAATTTCTTTGAGTCTTTTGGCCATCATTCGTTGAGTCTCATTTTTGTCATCGTATGAGAGCTCGAATTTCAGAATTGCCTCAGAAGGCATTCACATGTCCTTCTTGAAGATGCAGAAGAAAGGCGAAACACCGAGACTTCGGTGGCCAGCGGCGCGGTAGGCCATAAGGGATAAGTTGATGAAGCGGTCAGACTCAATCCAGGTAGACCGGGCCAATTCATCAGAGGTCTTCATCATTTGTGTGATAACCCATTTTGTTCGTTCGAGGGTAATCAACTTTTTGATTACCGCTTCTCAATGGCCATTGGCTTGTTGGTTTCTGGCACTGGCCGTTTGGACAGTGCCTCCTAACATAGCCATTACTTTTCGGAAGAATTCACTGGTGAAAACACTTCCAGCATCAGCACCAATAGTGTCTGGCGTTCCAAATAGTGACACCACATATTCCACAAATTGTTCAGCCACATGGGCAGAATCCAATTGGCGGAGGGGAATGGAGATTGGGTATCTGGAACGAACACAGACGACAATTAGCTTGGCCACATTGCCACTTGAAGTACGCAGAAAAGGGCCTGCTATGTCACATTGAACATGTTAGAAAACATCTCTTGGCCAAGGTAGGCTGATTGGCTCTGGCGCTTTGTGTCGATTAGCGTTTTTGGTGCCCGCTCACAAGGCACAAGATCGGGCGTACTCAGCTGCATCTCTACCCATGCCACTCCACCAAGTGAAGGCAGCCAAGTGAGAAAACATTTTATCCGCCGATTGATGCATTCCTGCCCATGGGGCGTCATGGGACTCAAAGAGAATGGGGAGTTGGAGGTGACGAGGACACACTGGCACTTTGTTTAAGTGCAGGCGTTTCATCAATACTCCGTCCTCTCTGAGCAAAAATCCTTGGCGCATTTGTTCTTCAGAGCCTTTACCACCATCCAATAAGTCCTTCACGCGGCATCGAATTTGGGCATCCTGTGCTTGAATCATTGCAGTGATGCCTCCTAACGGGCCCTCCATTTGAGTAGAGGAGGAAGTAGTGGATGGGGTAGGAACAGTTGGCGCAGGAGGGGCCGGGCCTTGAGCGCCATTGGCCAGGTGTTTGGAGCCGTGGCCAGGTGTTGGAGTGGCATGTGCCAGCATGCCCTCCTTTAGCGCCCTCCAGTACTTTGCCAGACAATACACTTTGCTGGACTATTTGTTTTTTTAATTTTTCTGAAGTTCTTGTGTTGGCTTTGCCCTACTCCTGGTACTATTGTCAGTCCTTGGTACTCCATGACTGGAGGGCGTAGCCGTAGTAGCTCCCTATTGGTCGCTACAAAAACTACAAGTCAAAAACAAAATGTCCAGCAATGTGAAAAGTCTGGCAAAGAATTGACACCCCTTTAGCGTCCCTCGCTTTTTAGGCTTCGTTTGAGTCTCAGTCAATTGTTTACTGGAACAAAGTTGAACCGGCAAACATTCAGTTCCAGACTCTGTCAATGACAAAGTGGTGGTAATTGGGTGGGGATTGAGGCTCTCCAGAGGATGCATACCTTGGCGCTCCAGTTGGTCCCTCAGAAGCCTATCCCTTTCTTTCATTTGTTCTCTGATTTTTACCCCCGGTTTAGGAGTACTCCATAACCTAGACAGCCAATCAGGCAATTGATGGGCTGGGTCATTTCCTTTCACATAAGTGATTTCATAGGATATTGACTCAGCTCCGCTTGCCAACGAGCGATGCGAACACTGTCACTTTTGCAAGTGAATAAATATTCATGGCTTTTATGATCTGAGTAAACGATTGTGGGTTGTACTGCTGGATAAAATAGCCATTTGTGATTTTGTTGAAATGCAAATTTTATCGCAAAACATTCTTTGTCAAAAATGGGCATATTTTCCTCCAACTCAGTGAATTTGTGAGCAGAGAAGGAGATGGGCATTTCCCTGCCGTCAGGTTGTATCTGGGTGACCATGCAACCGGCAGCCTCGAGGCTTGCGTCGCAGCGCACATTGAAGGCCACGTCGTCCCTGGGAAAGGCCAATAATGAAGCGTCAGAAACGAGTTTCTTAGTCGCCTCAAACGCCTCCTGTTCAAAAAAGCCCCATTTCCATTCCACTTTCGCCTTTAGAAGGTCATAAAGTGGGTGGGTTACATGGTAATATTTAGGCAAATGTGCCATCCAATATTGAATTGAGGACAAAAATGTCTTCAATTGCTTGACATTTTTAGGAGGGTCAGCTATGGCCAGTGTGGCCATGCAACCGCGGTCAGGTCTGATTCCCGTTTTACCGGAAATTTCAAACCCTAACCATTCAACCTCCTTTTTGCATACTTGCGCCTTAGCAGCGGAAACTTTGATTCCCACTTCTTGAATGTGTTTCAAAATTAATTCCAAATGGTGGAGGTGCAATTCAAATGAATCCTTGCCTGACTCAGGCCTTGTATAGATGGCCATGTCATTGGCATAAGATAAAAAGAATTGACATGAATATTCTTGCATTATTGTGTCAATTGCAAATTGCCAGAAATGGCTTGCATATTTCAGGCCTTGCGGAACTCTAGCAAAAACGTAAGAGTTGCCTAGGGCTTGGAAACCTGCCAAATTTTGGCTTTCATTGTCCAATTCTAGTGTGAAAAAGGCATTGCAGGCATCAAGAATAGAAATATATTCCACACCCGCAAGCAATTCCATTGCATCCTTGATTTTCATTGCATTCCAGTTCTGATACTCCAATGATTGCAAACTAGCATTTACCGGAATCAAGTTCAAACAAAAACGCCAATTATCCGGGTTGGACAAATCAGCATTTGGTTTTGTTCTTTTAGGAACGAGCACAACTTTGCTGGCATAGCTAGAAAGCTTTTTCTTAACTACGCACTGTGCTTCAAATTCCTCAATTTTCTGTCGGAGAATTTTAGTCTCCAAATCAGAAAATGACTGGGTTTTGCAAGTAATGGCTTTCAAATAGGATTTCATCCTAAATTGAAACCAATCGCAATGACCAACGTCCTTTTTGTCAGTGCTAAATACAGAGTTGTATTTGCAGAGCAAAGCTTGGACTTGGGATCTTTTCTTTCTTTCAATGTGTTTCAAGTCAATCCCATGAACATGGCAATTCTTGCATACATTCCGGAATCCAGGTGGGCATTTTGAATTTGATTGTTTTGCAGCGGTCTCCATTTCATTCACTTCCACACTGCCGCCCATAAGGGCTTGGCAGTTGAGTGGTACGAAGCTAAGGTTTCTGCAGATTCTGCTGTTGCAATAAGTGTGTCCGCTGATATCACCACTGGTTTATCAGTGTTGTTCACAATCATAACAGTATATAGGCCAGACAAGCCTGGGGCAGAAATTGCATCAGGAACAAAGACTTTGTTCTGAATCACCTCAAGCGCGCTGTCCAGCCAGGTCACCACTTGGTGCCACCACTTGCAGGGGATTGAGTGTGGCAGCAGCTGCAAACGAAGTGGTTCAATGCGGGAGCCAGGGCATTGGGTGACGTGAAAAGATTGGGTATGTGGCTCAATTGAGGCTTCATATAGGAGGATGACAGGGATGGGAAGGCTGAGAAAGCCAGCCTCATCCTCACATTCACTCTCTTCACATTCTGAATCATTCACATCATTTTTCATTCCTGGATTCTCATCATCAGAGAAATCAATCAAATTTATCTCCGACTGTGTGGACAGTTGAGGTTTGGAGGAAGCCTTCGCTAAGTCGGAGTTTGCCAAAAAACCTCATTTTGCTCCGCAAAATGGACCTTTTGTGAGGGTGGCATTTGGGAAGTGCCCGGTGTAGGGTCATGGCCCACCTCAAGCATTCCCATTTCATATGCAAAAGAGCGCCCATTCTCATTCATCTCCATGTGGTCCATCGAAACCACCAATTCCCCTGCTTCATTCAGGAACTCCATCCGTACAGGAGGGAGCGGATTTTGGTCTGGAGGACAGGCTCTGGGAGGAGTTGGTGGGCGCGTGGGAACTGTTGGGGGTCGGACATAGTTTGGGTCCCTGGGCCAAATGCCAAAGTTGGCCAAGCGATTGGCCGGATCTAGTCCTGCATTTCTGCCAGAAATTGGAAGAAGTAGGCAAAGGTCACCAAATTCCAAGCTTCCTCTTGCGCCATCTATCTTCAGTGGGGGAGGAATGGCATCATCTCGACCCTGGTTGAAGAAGTCCATGCCCACTATTCCCCTCATGCTGTTTGGGTCAGGGGATGGAAGAACTTTGACACTCATGGTCTTCTGATAACCATCTATCCGTACATCCATCCAAAGCGCTACTGTGGAATAGATGGCGCCTCCAATGCCTTTGATAGGAATATTTTGTTCCACAATTTGAGGTTCAGGGACAACTAGGTCCAGAGTGGCCTTGGCCACTAGAGTTGCCTGGCTGCCAGAATCGCAGAGCAAATTGGCCGAAGCCCAAATGCGCCTGTGGGCCACTGCATGTATTCTGGGACAACTTCCAGACTTGGAAGGGAGTAGCAATTGTCCGAGTTCTGGTCATCTGTTTGACAAGAGTAGGGAAGGACTGATTCAGTTTTGATCAGGTTACCCTGGCCATCAATCCAACCATGCTCATGCAGCCATTGTTGTTGCTCACGAGGAAGCCAACGTGAACCCTGGGGTTCATCTAGAACATCAGGAGGCACTACCAGAACTGGCTCTGGTATGCCCATACCTGCCAATCGCTCACGTTCAATGTGCTCAATGAGAGCAATCGGCACGTGAGCCTCTTGCATTGGTGCCCACTCCCGGGCAGATTGAGAAGGCCCTGGAGTGGGAATGGGAATGGATGGAGGTGGGCGAGAGGGAGGAGGGGGAATGGTGGGTTCCACGAGTCACACCAATCCTGGCCCTATCTCCTCAAGCTCAAAGTCAACTCTTTCCTCTGGCTGCACATCTGCTGTCTGGCCACACATGCTTTGCCAGCAATTGCGAATGGGATTGCATATAGCATAGAAGCAGCAACTGGAGAAGAGGTAGACTGAATAGTCCCATAAGTAGTCTATGAGATAGACTGGGCAGAGAAAGAGTGTGGAGTACCAGGGATTTGAGCGGCGGCAACAAATGCGCCATTCGCCATTGCCCTCTGGCATACAAACATATTTGTGGTGAAGCCTACAGAGCAGGAAAGCGAGGCCTGCCAAAGCTAACACTCCTATCATTCCAAAGAACCATTTGAGAATCAGCCAACCACGATTGCGTTTGAGCTGGTTTTCTCGAGTCTTTTGTAGCGTTTGGTAGATGAGCACAGCTTCCACTGGCCAACTCACTCTCTGCGCCAAACTTAGATCAATGAGTTTTTTCGACTCATCCATCCATGCATTGTACTGAGCCAATTCCAATTCAGGCAATTTGGCCATGATTTCATTGTGTTGTGGAACACTACGTTTGGATTTGGGCCATGGCGTCGTGGATGAAAAGAGGAATGGGTGGTGCGTGGGTTGCACCCATTTTTCACCATTCACCCACACACCTGCATTCATCCAAGATGCACTCGTCATACTTCCATTCACATTCAACACATTCATACCCTCATGCCCGCCTTTGAGCTCCATTGAGCTCAAATTCAGAGTTATGAGCAAAAACAAGGAAAGCAATAGCGTAGGAAGTTTTGGAAGGGAAAAGCCACTACTTCCACTCTTCTTTCGTTCCACAGGTTTGGGAGGAGGAGGTATGGATGGCATACCTGAAGATCCGCCCATCATGGACTGGAGCAGATCGAGGGTGAAGCGCCACTGGTCCTCGGCGCGCTGCTCCTCCTTGGCCGCCTCAGCTGCCGCAGCCTCCACCTGCAGCACCTTGGCCGCCTTCTTCTTCTCGGCCTGAGCCTTCTTGACTGCTGCAGCATTTGCCATCGGTGCCACAGTCTTCTTCGTCTGCTTCACCAGTGCCATTGCTGCTGTGGCCTTCACAGCTGCTTGGAGTTTGGTGGGGGCAGCAGGCACCGTCAACGTCGCCGAAGTCCTCTGTGCCTCCGCCGCCTGCGCCGCGATGCACCACTGTGGCAGAGCTGCGGCTTGTTGGAGCTTGAGGGAATCTTGTTTCACCTTTTGCATCTGTTGCAGGCACTCCAACTCCCTGTCCACCTTGAGCTTCTTGGACTTCTCTTCCATTTGCCTCCAGCGAGTGCTGTCCTGAGAGAATCTGGCACAGACATTGCTGTTGAGGCTCTGATAGTAAGGCTTGGCTCTCTCGTAGCCTTCCTTTTGGGTTTGGAGAGATTCGATCTCCTCATCCATTGCCTTTTGTTCCATTTTGTGAGCCGTGGATTGTTGCTCAAACGACTCTGCCGCTGCCAGCATCGCCTTGGCGGCTTCCATGATTTTCTTGTTTGTCTCCAGTTTGGTTTTCCCTGCCAGGTCCAGCTGGGCCTCCCGCAGGGCAACCTCTTGCATCTTGTTCACCAGCTGAACTTGCTTGCTCTGAAGCTTCTGCTGGTTCTCATTCTGGCGCCGTTGCACTTCGAGAAGCTTGTCCTGTCAGGCTTCCTGCTCCTCGGACTGAGTGCGAAGGCGCTGAGCTTCTGCAGCCAGGGCCTGGGCCTGAGCTTCCTGGCAATGATGTTCCTCCGCCAGGCGATCTTCATCGGCCTGGAGTTCCTGGAGCATGCATGCCCTGTCTGCCTTGACGTGCCACCATGGCCTTCAGCTGGGCCTCTTTGGACTGCTGCAGCTGGCAGAATTCTTCTCGCAGTGGCTCAGAGAGTTTGCTGAAGAAGATGAGGTTCAGGCGGGTGTCCTCGTCCAGCTGTGCCAACAGTGTGGGGTCTGGCGCCATTGGTGCATCCATCGCCGTCTGTGCTGAAGGTGTTGGCTGCGGCAGCATCAGTTCCCCGTGCTCAGATTCCCCAGTGGAGGAGAAGCCCGTGGAGCCGGCAGGTGATGCTGGCTGGTCCAGGATCTTCTCAATCTGGACTGTGTCCGGCGTGTCCGGTCTGGAGGGTGGTTGGACGTGGTGTTGCAGCTTCTTCACCGCCATCACCTTCTCCTCATCTGCCTCCACCTGGCGCTGTGCCGGAGCACGGGGCACCGTCACAGTCAGCTCCTTGTCCGCTTGCAGCTGCTTCTTGGCCACGGTGATGCGGTAGTTGGTGAGGGCGATGGGCGGCTGGCTGTATGCCCTGCTTTCCATGTCATCTGTGTAGAAGGGCATTGGAGGAGCTTCACCAGCATCGGCAAACGACGCACGGTACATTGTTCTCTCCGCCACCTCTTGCTGAATTTGTGAGACCACAGGCCAATCCTCTGGCTGTTCAGCTGGAGAGGAAGGCTCGTATGGTTCAGGGTCAGGCTGACTGGCTGCAGCCTTCACTTTCGTCTCCTTCGCAGAGGAATTGGCCTTCGTCTGCTCAGGATTCTTCTTGCTTTTGGGCAGCTGGAGCGTTTGCGGCTCCCTCCTTGGGAGGGTGAGTCCGTTCTCACCATCCAGACACTGCTTTGCTTCCTCCATCTCTGCTGATAGGTACCAGTAGCGTTTCTGGTCCAGTTCAGCCATGAAGGCAGTGAAGCTGTGGGGCAAGGAGTAGGCGCGCTGGCGCTTGATCCAGCCCGTGAAGCTGACGTGGTGGTCCTGCATCCAGTGTGTGCCCAGCACCGGAGCCCAGCGTCCGCGCAGTGCCGTGATGGAGCCTCGTAGCTTCTGTTCGAAGTGATGCTTGATCTCAGCACTCAGCATCAGCTTCAGATGCCGCTTGCCGCCAATCTCCAGGAGCTTGGACTCGTTGAGGAGGTGGACGGCGGTGAGGACGATGCCTGCATCCATCAGGTCCCCACCATCCATCTGGTAGAGGCTGTCTGCCTGGCCGCTGAGGTAGAGGAAGGACTGGTAGGTGCGGAGGAAGTAGTGGAAAGGCTCCTGAATGTTCCACCACTGCCTCTGGTCCACCTCGTCGGTGATCTTCAGCTTGTCCTCTCCACGCAGCTGCTTCACTTCATCCTTCTGCTTCTTCTGCTTGCTCAGCTTGTCCTTGGCAATGTTGTAGGTGAGCTGGCTGATGTGGCAGTAGAACTCCAGGTACTTGCTGTGGTAGGTCATGCCTTGGTTGCAGTGGCCGTTGCAATGGCGGGCACATTTGCATTGACCACCGGTGGTGGATTTCGTCCGCTGCGGTGGAGGGCAGACCATGGTGAACCGGCAGTTCTTGTACTCCTCCGCCTCTTCCTGGAGGCCGTCGATGAGCTCGGCGGCAAGCTTGTCCACCGATCCCGTGTCCCGCAGGTACAGGAAGTTGCGTGGGCCCATGACAAAGACGTGGCATGGGTGTTTGCTGGCCTTCATCCTTGCATCGATGATGCGCTTGACATTGATCTGGAAGTGGAGGAAGGTGAGGCCCATCCAGTCCACGTAGTAGTTGTGGGCGTTGCTGAAGGCCACAGAGCGGAAGGAGGTCTCCCAGATGAAGATGCACTCCTCCTCCTTCTCCGTCAGCGTGAACATCCAGTTCTGTGCAAACTGTGTGTTCTTGGTGACCTCCACATTTGTCGGGTCCTTCAGCTGTTCCAGCACTGGCCTCTTGTGGGGGTTGAGGAAGGAGGGTATGCCAATGTCCTCCATGAGGCTCAGCAGCTTCTCCTCCTTGTTCTGAGGCTGGGTAGGCTTGTCTCAGCCATACTCTTCACCTCTTGCCTGATGGTCAGCTCTTTCCGCCCTGGCTTCCAGTCTGCTGGAACCAGTGCATTCAGAGCCGTTGCTGATTTGTTGGCGGTAGGTCAGTGGGTTCAGCAGGTTGGTGGCAACTGTGCGTTGCTGAACCTTCTGCTGAGCCTTCTCCTTCTGCTTCTCTCTTTTCTTCTGATTCTTCAATTGGTTGGGACGAGCAGTGCCTTCACCTGCCATCGTTGAGGATGGCCGGTTGGAGCTGCGAGCCAAGTTTTGGCTGGACTCGCGTGTGCTCTGCCGTGAGTTCACCTTGGCCGTAGCGCTCTTGGAGTTGGAGCGTCCTGGGTGGTCACGGTTGTCCCGATCATTGGAACGCCGGCTGTGGGTGTCCCGGCCGTGGCCTGAGTCTTCCCATCGGTGATCCTTGTCATTGCGGCTGTGGCTCCTGCCATCGCGAGGCGGCAGGACCTGTTGCCTTTGGCGGTCGGTGGACTTGTCCTCCTGGTGGTGCTTGCTGCCTCATTCAGAGGATGTCCGCGCTTGCTTCTCCAGCGTCGGCAATCTCTCCAGGTGGCCTCGTTTCCCTGGCATCCGCTCTCGACTGTGGTGTTCCTCGTCCTTGTCGGCAGACTGGTTGAGGTCCTCGCCATTCGTGGGTATGTCAAAGACGCCCACTTCTTCCTCTGGCGGATGGAGAGCGATGGCCTCAGGATCTGCCGTGCCCGAGGTGAGGCTCTCCTTGCTGGTGCTGGCGTTGAGCAAGGCCGTGGCCGCCGATGCTTCTGTGCTGGTCTCCAGCTTCAGGGCGGAGATGTTGTGGAGGACGTTCTGCTGCTGCTCTGCCTGACGCTTCACCGCTGCTTCGATCGATGACTCAATGGCACTCTTCACAGCTGATGTCCAGGAGCCCAAGGCCTTGAGTACCCTGGACTTGTGGACTAGGCGGTAGAGCTCCGTCGGTTCCAGAACCAGTGTGTTGCCCACGGGCGTCTTGGTGAGGGCCTTGATGAACCTCACAAAGCTGTCCTTTGCCTTGAGGTTCATGTGGCAGATGCTCTTGGCCGCTGGCTCATTGGGAGTGCTGGCGATGGCCTGCTCCAGGCTGTCGTGGAACAGCCGTCGGGCTGTCTTGAAGGTGAGCACGGTGACCATGGCTTGTCTCCAGAGTGAGGTGCTCTCTTCCTTGCCGGACTTCTTGAAGAGGAGCTCACGGATGAAGGCGCAGATGAATGGTGGGCTGCGCGCCATGGTCCACCAGCTGAAGTGGGCCACAATGTCCTTGTTCACGGCATCGGAGAGCATCTGCTCTGGCATCTTCTTCATCCAGGTGTCCATCCAGTTGTTGGCCATGGTGCCGATGGGGCAGCACGTTGTGTAGAGGCCCTGGAAGGCGTGCTTCTTCCACTTGAAGTAGCTCATCGCAATCTCATTCAGCACCACCCGTCGGCTGTCATGTGGCAGAGGGCCGAGAACTTTCAGGAACATCGTGAGCAGCTCCTTGGTGTCCCCGAACGAGACGTGAGTCTCGTTGAAGACGTGGAGGAAGCGGTAGGTGGCGATGATGAGGCCAACGTTGCTGTCAACCACCTCCTTCATGTCCACCAGCTTCTGGCATTCTTCTCCCATGTCGTGGTCCAGGTAGCGGAGACTGGCTGCCGTGAATCATTGCAGCTGACGCACGTACGCAGACTCCTGCTCCGTCTGCGGTTGCAGGCAGTCGATTGCCACCGCTGCCGCATAGTGGGGATCGTTGGGAGAGACATGGCGATGGGCGACGAAGTCGTCCAGAACCTTGTTGATGATGAGCTGGGTGGGAGCCTGCTGATCCGGTTTGGCCAGCTTCTCCTCTTCGTCTGCTCCATTCATGTCATTGGTTCCTTCCATTACCTCTGTCTGCTCCATCTCCTTTGCGGAGGGAGGTGCAGAGAGAGGCGCTGCATTTGTGGGGGTGACGGTGTCCTGGGAGTTGGCTTGACTGTCCTCATCTGACCAGCCACTGTCGTTGGGCAGCGGCGTCTGCTCGGCCTCCATGGGCAGTGTAGCAGACTGTGGGGCGTCGTTGGAGCTGGACTCCTCCTCGTCCATTTCGATCGTGTCGGGGGCCTCGGTGTCTGCGAGGTCCTCCGTCTCGTCCAGGGGCTCGGTGGTGTCCATTGCCGCCACCGTCTCCGCCATTTCCGCTGTCTCTGCAGTCTCCGCTGTCTCCGCTGTCATCAGATCAGCCAGCTGCGACTGCGCCTGCTCCACCATCTGTGACCAGGGCAGCTTGGACAGAGCATCCAGTTGCTGGGACCATTTGTCAACCTTGTCCACATCGTCGGCAATCTCTGGCCAGATTTCTGCCGCTCTGCGCACCTCTTGCTCCTCCTCAGTGATGACGAGGTTGGCTGGTGATGAGAGCTCGGCGGGGTCCAATGGTTCCGCCTCCTCCTCACCTTCCAGCAGTGGCATCTTGCTGTTGCCCTGGATGACGGTCATGATGGAGCATCCCCGCATCAGGGAGAAGAGTCCAGAGCACTGCTTGAGCTTGGCCTTGGTGGGGACGGGCGGCTGCTGGACCTCCTGGGCCAGTCGGTTTGTCACCGCCTCCAATCGCCATCTCTGCAGACTTGCATACTTTAGCCACTCCTTCTCAGCCAAATGATATTGGCTGATGATGGGGCTAGCAGGAGGGAGATTGTTCATCCCATAGTCCATTTCGTTTTGAAAGGCCTCAGGGACACTCATAGTGACAGGATGAATGCTGAAGAATTCCTCCACACATTGTGCCACTTCACAATCTGGATGGGGGCATTGAATGTGATTCATGCTGATCCACATCCGATCCATAATTTGTGCACAACCAATGCAAGGAAGCATTTGATCCTCCAATGGATTGTACACTAGGAGCATTGGGATGTCCAGTTTGCCATTGATATGGCACTGGCATCGTTGGCGGAGGCTTTCCCTAGGTCCTCTTTTGGGAGGAGGGGAGAGCCAATGGAGGACAGGCATGACCGTGAGATTCATGCCATTGTCCAAGCTGATGGAGTAGACGTTGTCCATGTCCGGAAGCTCGTGGCCGTAGAAGTACTTGGGCTTCATGTAGACGGGGTTGGAGTAGCCGTTGGCCTTCTTCTCCTCCTCCGTCATCACTGCCTCCGCGTACGACTTGCCCAAGCTGACCTTGCGAGAGCCATCCTCAAAACATGAAGATTGATGCAAGGTCTGTGGACAGTTGCTCCGGCCGCCAGAGCATGGATGAGAGTGGGCTCAGGGATGCCACTCCGTGCACTCATCACCTGCAAATTGGAACCGGAGTTTGGTGGCCAGTGGACGGTGGGCTTGGCCAGTTCCATCCGCTCCACAGAAGCGATGCCTTTGTATTCGCTGCATTGCCAGAGAGAGTGACCCTCTGCATTGCATTTCAGGCAGCGGATCCAGCATTGTTCCTCCTGATGACCTGGATCATTGCAGGTTTCACACCTTCTAGGGCAGTCCCTTTGAAAGTGATCTCCGCCGCAGCGACGGTATCTCTGGTTGGCTGAGGATTGAGAACCTCCGCGGCTGCGTCCGCGGCCACCTCCACGGCCTCCGCCTCGGCCACTTTGAGTAGAGGCAGACTTACCGCCTTTTTTGCCTTTCTTTG
This sequence comes from Ptycholaimellus sp. GST1_10, assembly GCA_030248095.1. Classification (NCBI taxonomy): domain Eukaryota; kingdom Metazoa; phylum Nematoda; class Chromadorea; order Chromadorida; family Chromadoridae; genus Ptycholaimellus; species Ptycholaimellus sp. GST1_10. The sequence goes on along the minus strand of JASANA010010593.1, from coordinate 6,776 downwards.
TCCTTGTACAGGGTCTGGCCATCCATCGTCTGCTTTGCAGACTGACTGGTTCCAGATCCCTCAGATGCAGATTTTGAATCAACCTTGGCAGCAGAGGCAGTGGCTGCGAAAGCCTCCTGTCCGTCACCGTAGGCCACTGAATAGGAACCCAGCTCCTTGTCCATCTTCAGAGCTCAGTCTGCAATTTGCACTGCCCTTGAGAGATCCTCAGGTGCACTCATGTAGACTTTCTGCCTCACTCTAGGAGGCAGACCTTCCATGAATTTGCTTTGGAGGAATGGATCAATGGCATGGTCTGGAACCTGAGGCCAAGCCTGGTCCGCCACTTTGCGCACTCTTTGGGCATACTCTTGCAAAGTTTCATCGGATTTCAAGCAAAGGCCCTCGAATGATTCGAATCAAAGTCTTGCATATCGGGACTGGGAGAAATGAGTCATCATGACCGTTTTGACTGAATCATAATGACTCTTTTCTTCAATGGGCATTAATCGAAGAAGCCGACTTGCCTTGCCACTCATTCTTTGGCTCAAGATGTAGGCTTTTTGACGTGGGCAAAGTACTTTGTTGACTAAGCATGTCTCTTCGAAATGGCGAAAGAAATCCTCTGGAGGTTCTGTAATGCCATCGAAGCCTTCACCTTTAGCCAATTGGCTGCCAAATTTGGTATCAAATGCCTTGAGCCTAGGCTTGGGTGCAGTAGGCTCAGTGCACTGATAACACCGACAGGTTCCAGCCGTCACATTGTTGTATGTGGCGTGGCTGTTTGTGTGGCGTGGAGGGGTGTCCATGGGAACCATGTCCATGCCGCCTTCCATTCTGGGGCAAGGCATGAGATCCCAATGAACCTGGCGATTGGCTAGGGCCCGGCCATGGCCTGGGCCATGATGGCCGGTGCCTGCGCCTTCGCCTCCACCGCCTCCGGCATACACTTGTTCATCGCACTCATTCCAACCACCACTCACACTCTCATCTCTCACTCACATTGGTCTGCTAGGGCAGATTGGAGTTTGGTTACCTCCATCATTGGTGGCAGCGGAAGCTGGCGTCTGTTGTCCAGCACCGCCGTTGCCGGCCTGGGTTGCCTGGATGAACTGCGCCATTCCCTGCAGCAATTGATTCGTCATTTGTTGAAACATTGCAGCCATAGCAGGATTCACCGCATCATTGTTTGTGGTCGTGGCTACAGAGGCTGGAAGGCCTCCGCCGCTCACGCCATTGGTTCCTCCATCTCCACTCCCCATCCCTGCGCTCTCACTCCCTCCTCCCCCGCTACTCGAAGCCATGGTTTGCTTCTCTGACTGTCTGAAAATAGAGGGGGATATGCCAGAGCTACCTGGAATATCACCGTGTGCTAGTCTAGCAGATCTGTCCAAATTAGGCTGATGGGGAAAGGGAAAACGAGCGCGCTTTGGGACTCTTTGGGGAGGGAGAAAAGAGGTGTTAGTGCCCATGTCACAATTGGGTGGAGGGGTTAGCACTGGAAGTGGGTTGTAATTTTGATAAGGTTGGGGTGAATGGGTGGAGGCTGGATTGGGTGGGATGTGGGCTGCTGGCATGTGGAAGGACAGAGGGTGCGAATTCTTTGTTCCCTGTGCCTCCTCTTGGACGTCACTCATTAGTCCCGCCATCTCTTCACATAAGCCTTCATTCAATTCATCGCTTTCCCATCCATTTTCATCTGCACCACTTCCTTCCCCTTCATCACCTACTTCATCTGCCACCAATGTGGATTGAAGAAGTGGTTGGGAGATAGGAGGACTGCGGGGAGATTGGGGTCTGGAATAGGGCATAGATGGGCCCAGAGAAGGTGGAGTGGCTTTGGGCGGATTGAGCAATGCACTGTGATCCAGTAATGGCCTATAGTCCGACACCTCCAGCTCATCCTCCATATATTGCCTCACTCGTGAGGTGTCTCTGGGCTGATTTAGAGGGGCGCTTTGTGCCGCCTCTTCACCGCCATGCCCTTGAGAGGATGCCTGGGCAGCACTCTCATTTCCCATTCCCCCTCCTTGGCCCTGAGGCTCAGTAGGGGGCATCTGTTCCCCGTCATTGTCTCCCCCGCCAGCACTAATGACTGTAGCGTTTAGCTGGGAAGTATCAAATGTCTGCCCTGTGGGATGAGGGCAGTACAAATGAACCTCGCAAACACTGTGGCCAACGTGCATTGGGTGGCATAGGTACAGTTCGTAGTGGGCCTTGGCCTGCCTCTCCTACTGGAGTGTTTTGCTGGGCTGGGGGCTGACTTGCGTCATTGCCTTCCGCAGCTCCTAGCAAATTTTGAATCAATCCAGTTGGAGATTGAGGCCTGAAAAATGAGCCCAACACCAAACGCCCATTGCTTTGGGCATCCAGATTCATTGGCGACATTTCTGCCGGCCTCTGCCGTTTTTGGGCCTGAGGGCTTTGGGGAGAATGAGGGTCTGCTTGAGACTCCTCATCTCTGACATTGGGCCGTGCTGGCGTTTGTTGTCCAGCGGCATTTGGGGTGGCTGAGGGCGGTCTGCTGATCCGCCCATTGCCAGGAGTGGCAGGCAGGGATGCGTCTGCACTCCTCTGCCTGCTCCTCCTTCTGATTCTTTTGTTGACACAACGAGGGATTCCAAAGGCTGTGCCCAGGACCCTTTGTCGCATAGGTGGGATAGGAGGGTCATCGGCCGCCTCCATTGGAGGCAGCCTTCGTCCCTCCATTTCATCACCCATTTCGTCATTGCTTCTGAGGGTGGCCGGTTGGCTTTGCACCTCATCATCAGCGCCACTCTCTTCCCCTTCTCCTTCCTCCCCCTCTCTCCTCAATCTGGGGGACCTCACTTCCTCTGACCTAGCTCTCTTGTGATGTTCCCCAGCTGAGGAGGAATGGGTCCGTTGCGGAGTGGCGAGGTGCCTGATGCGCCTCTCCGCTGCCGCTCACGCTGCCCTCTTGGGCCTAGTAGACTTCTCGGGTGTAACCATCTTCAAGCCCCACTACCTATTTAGGCCCCCTGAAGTGGGTAAAAAGCTAGGAGTGGGAAGGCTAGAAAATTGAGGTGGGGAAAAGAGGCGCGCCCAGTCTCTCTGGGGAGAGAATGAGCTGGCCAGCAAGCGCAGGATTTGGGTGGGGGGGGGCTGAAAGAGGCTTGGCCTCTAATCGCCCCCCCCCCCTTCTCGCACAAACTGTAACCCTCCTCCACGCGCAAAGCTGGGCCTGCCTGCCTTTTCACCCCCACTATGTGTGGGGATGGGCAGTGTAGGGAACAAAGCTATGTTTTGAACATGCGTCCCCTATTTGCATTCCTTCACTCTGCCAGCCTCCACTTTCCGGCAACTGGAGGGGGTGTTTTGATCCACCCATCTGTTTCGTAACTGCCACACTCCATTCCCTGCCCTGGCTGGCCAAGCCTGGCATGGGTGAGTATAAGGTAGGCCTTGAAGCCAGTTAAAACTAGCTACGCCAAACTTAAGCTTGAGCAGTGCAGCAAGCAAAAGAAGGCATTGGGGGAAGGAGACTTTGGCTCTCCACATCCCTCCTTCAAGGCGCCCTAAAAGGGCTTTTGATTGGGGCAGGAGGGGACAAAGTTCTAGACCTGAGTCCCGCCTTGCCCTGCAGACGTTGAGCCGCATTCCAGCAATAGCTGTACACACTAAAGCGGGAGCTGCAGCTGTGAGGGGGTGTGCCGTAATCACCTCCCTCCTTTGGGCGTTCAATAAAACACCTAGTCACAAATATGTGGCTTTTGCTGCATCCCCTTTTGTCCAGCTGATCAGGCTGTCAAAAGTTATTGGGTGCATAGCATCCAATAGGAGCGCTCGTTGGGTGAAATTAGGGGCAGTGCTTGCAATCAAAGCCCCATCTTTCACTGGCTTTGAGCAAACAGAGGGGATTCGGCAAAAGCCTTCACCATTCTCTGTTGCCGTAGGCCATCTGTGTGGTTGCAATAATCAACGTCCCAGTGGATGAGTATTTCTATAGGCCAGCTTTTGGCTCCGGATGCCAATTGCTGGGAGGAAGGCAGCAGTCGCTATCTCCGGTCCTCTCATTCGTTTGTAGAAAGAAAATAAAGAAAATATAAAAATAAATGGACGTATGTACAATTTATGTACAAAGTCTCTCTGAAAGATTAGCTTTTTCTATGAGCTTCAAAATTCCATTATTTGCTCAATAGAATCTGCTTTAATCCATTTGTTAGCCATTTCATTTCATAAATCATTGCAAACTTTTAGCACTTTCTGCATGAGCTTGCTCATTTGCAGCTATTGCTATTTGTTGGGCAATGTTCACAATCGGGCCTTTGCCGCCAATCGTTCATTTTCATCACCAAATCCGCCTGCCGCTATGCAGCATTTGGAAAAAGCTTTGTTGAGTGAAAGAGGCAGCCTTTTCAGGCCGCTCTCCTTCAGCTCTGACATTTGTAGCATTCATAGGAAGGTTTGTTCAGCCACCTGCTAGTGTCCCTCTGCATTGCAGAGGGTCCTAGTCACGTCAGCCTACACCATGTCTGTGGCTCCAGGAGGTGGCTTGTCCATGGAGCGAGAAGCATGTACTATGTATGGAGTGTAAGGTGCCCGAAGGCATACTTTGTGGTAGAGATCAAAAATTAGATTTTTGGTCAATAACACATGAGCCATATACAGGTCGACATCATATGGATGAGCAGAGACTAGCCACAAATCCGCAGTCAGTTCATACTGAGGAGCAAAGGCAGGGGAAGGGGAACAAACACTAGTTTGTGCATTGTTTGGCATTTTTGCCCCATGTGTCGGCCCTGCAGACAGACTCACAACCCGTTTTGTGGTTCGCTCTTTGATGAGCACAGATGGAAGATGCTCTCGGAACGCCTTCCAGAGCGTTCAGCTGTTTCATCAATTTCCTCTAGGTCTTATTTTTTTGCCCTATTGTCTTTGCCAATACCTCTGGACCCTCCAGCTGTTCGTCCCAGTCTGGAGGGAGCACAAGGCTCAGTTGAGGATGCAAAACTGAACTGGAATGACAATAGAGGTGCTCTCTCCGTAGACAAAGAGTGGACGGCGGTTGATGATTGCCTTGGTCTTCAGCACCGCAGTGGGCATTGTCTCGACTTATCTAACATTCTCCACTGATCCCGCTGATGCAGAATGCAATGGTAGACAAGTTTGGTGTCAGATGGTGTACTTTGCAAAGAAGATGCCAGGATTGACTCAGGACTCAGGACTTTGCTCAGGATCAACTGTCCTCAAGGAGCAGCGTTTGACGGTGTTAATGAGGGTGGATGTGGCAGATAAGAGTGAGCAGGCGTTGTCAAAATATACTCGCCATGGAATGACATAACAGCCCATTATCATCTTGAGTCCGCCATCGATGGTGTTGGCGTTTAGGTCGTAGAAAAGCTTTAAGTTGTTGGTCTTCACCACCTAGTAGAGACACCTCCAGCTCTTTGGCATTGACCTGATTTAGGTTTCAGATCAATGGGGACATGTTGCATGGCGCATTCGCTGTCAAAGTGGAGGGCCGGTTTAGGGTCTGAACCTGAGCGAGGTGAATGGCATGGCCTCAATACTGCGGCTGATGCTGCACAAGCGGGTGTAGGCCTTCATTTTCATATTGACCTTTGTGATCCAGTACAGGGTGGTTGCTGCTAATTGTTCACCTGATTTTACTCCATGCCATGGCAACCAGTTTCGCTCTGCCTTTGCACACATGTTCTATTCGAAGGCATTTTCGTAAACCTACTAAAGAATGTTCAATATTATTTGTTTGGCAAGAAATAATGGATAACTGAGTAAAACGCACTCAAAATTATAGCAAACTTATTTTTTGATTAAGGTGGTTATTGTTCAGCCACCTATGCCCAATTGGATTTTTTATTGAATTATCTGGAAGGAAAAAGGATTACCAAATTGCCAAAGCGGATGCTTTCTAAATCAACCAAGGCGGGTTCAACTAAATCTAAATCGTAAGGCTTCACCAATCGGGACAAACTAATGCACAGATTCCAGCAAGAATCTCTCGGTTCTCAATGCTAATATGGATCTGAAAAGTTTCCACTGTTAACCAGTCAATGGGCTAACATAAGATCAAACAATACCGCACACCCGTCCAATATCACCTCATGTGGCTGAAAGCCTATGAGGGAGATGGAAATGCCACACAATGGCTGACCCGATTTGCAGAAATTGCACACGCAAAAGGCCAGAAAGAAGACACCTGGCACACACTCATTGTCCCCTACTTAGAGGGACCTGCGCTGGATGCTTACAGAGGCTTGCCAGACAATGCTCAGGGAAAGAAGAGCTATGACGTAATAAGGGATACCTTAGTGGCGACTTTTGATAGCTCCGTGGAAGTCAATAGACTGTCAGTCTGCAAAGGCATTGTCCAGCAGCCTGGGGAGAAAGTCATGCCTTTCCTGGCCAGACTACAAAAAGTTGTCAAACAGCGTTTCCCAGTCAATCCAACTTTCCCAGTAGAAAAGCAGGAGGTGCTGCTAAGGCAATTCTTTCTGGGTGGAATCCGTCATGAACTGCGGTTTGCACTGCTGAACAAAGGGCCAGATCTGGCCATGACGGCTGAGTGTGCGGTGGACGCAAAAAGAAGTGAGGATCTTTTTGGCACCCAGCAATCAGTTAATCAGCTCTTTTTCGTTTTCGGCCAGCAGGAATTAGATGCTCAGCCAGAAGAAGGATCAGAAGCCCTTGCTATGGAGCAAGGGCGAAGCCAAGGAAGAGGCCAATGGGCCCAAAGAGGCGGGGGGCAAGGCAAGCCTGCGACTGGATCCACAAATCCCCAGAAGACCCGCTCAAATACCCCTACTGCTGAGGCTAAA
>JASANA010010589.1:0-77153 GCA_030248095.1 Ptycholaimellus sp. GST1_10 | reverse complement strand
CATTGAATACTGAATATTGAATTGCTAGCTTTCCACCATTCCACGCCACGTATTTAGCTGAATCGAGCAAAGGCTGTCAGATGTTGCAACCCTTTTTAGGCTCAGGCTTTTTTTGAGATTGATGGAACAAAGTCATAGCTAAATTTAGCCCCGATGTCGTAAAACTATTTTCAGACCAGACGCTAAGCTCAGCCTCCACCCCGATTTATCATGACGCGGATTTGAGGGTATTTAGTCAGTGTCTGCGCTTAGACTGACACGCAAGCCCAGGGCTCTCACTACTTTCGGGACTCTCATTATCAGCTTTGCAGACCCCACGGAGGCAGCTTGAGCTCCTCTAAAGAAAGCGGCCAATAATCTTCGCTCCGGCGCCCTCCTCCTCCTCCTCCTCGCCCTGGCCCAGGCTGATCTTCAGAGCCTGGACCTGGAGTCTGACCAGGTTTCGAAGCCCCTTTTATCTACTTCAACTGCCCAGTGAGAGAGTATTTGCAGAACCTAGGCACCCTGCACGAGGCAGCCCGCCAGACAATGCTCATCCTGGAGCAGTTCATGCACAAGCGAGGTTTTTCACATCCTTTTTCTGCCCGGAGAGGACTGATAGCCATCCTCATTTGCATACTGGGGGAATTGTTCCTGGGCCGCTTTATTCCATTTTCTCCGTCAGCACGAATTGATGGATGAGGTCTGGGATCTGAGCGAATGATAGGAATGGGTGCAGGTCGGAGCAAGTCTGACTGCGAATTCTCCAGCCCCTTCAAGCGCCTGCTTAGCCTACGCTAAGACCAGCCCCTTCCCCCCCATTGCATCATTGCTAGGAAATCCCCATTTGCCAGTTTTCCACCCCTCACCGTTTCTCCATCCACCGCTTGTTGCTGATGCTGCTGCTGAGAGTGATCACAGCGAGAAGGCCCTTTCCTCCCGTTGACAAATAAAGAACGACCGGGCTTTCCCTCCAAGAATGCTCCACAATCAGCTCATGAGAGCTCCAAAACATTTTGCAAACGGCAATTGCAAACTACTTTTTCATGAATCTTCTTCAGCTGGCACTGGCAGGAGATAAGAAGAAAAAACAGAAAAAGGGGGGTGGTATGGAGACGGCTACTGCTAAGGCGGGATTTCCAGCCCAGCTCCCCGTCACGTGCATTGGCTTTTCCTTCCGCCTTCTACAAATCCCAGGACCTAACTGGTTGCCTTTGCTAGCATTGCTTGTACAGATCAGAGCATCTCAAACATTATCACTTGGCCTAAATTGAAACATTTACCCAAATGACCTAAATTTAGCGCCCAGCCCAACCAAATTAATCTCTAGCAAAGGCACAAGGGCTTTGTTCGCGTCATCTTCTTTGTGCTAGGGAAGAAAGCGTCAAAACAGCCAAAAATATCCTGAAAACTAATTGAGCCCCAGAACAAAGAGTTTACGGAAAAGGCAGAGAGAGCAAATGCTGAATCATGGAAGACCCCCAATCAGAAGGCCTGCACCGGAGTTGGAAGGATAGGCAAACACACGCCTTGTAGCGATAGCAAAGCAGGCGGCCATTTCCCAGGCCCTATAAAGACCCGCAGAAGCTGGGAATGCACATTCAGTGCGCCAGCTGCCCCCTCTCCATCCTCCACTCTGAGAGCAAGATGGTGAAGTCGGACGCAAACGGAGCTGCGGCCAACGCCAACCACCCGAAGGCAGATCTTCACCCCGGAGGCCTACAATGTCTCCTTTCCCTTCCTCTCCACCTTCTCAGCAATGAGGTGAAGAATGCCCGGTTGCAGATCCACAAGGAATCCCTGAAGTTGGACGGGAGCCCCAACAAGGTCGGCCCCCTCTTACGACAAATGGGCCAAGCAGTACGACGATGACATCGCCAAGATGTCCTGGATTGTCAGCCTTTGCTTTTCTTCCTTCGCTCTCAAAGCCGAGGCATCAGATGGATTCTCTAGGCGCCTAAAGTGACCTGCGCCTATCTGGACATGCTGACGCTGGGCGAGGACCGGTCGGCCATCCGCGTCATCGACGCCGGCTGCGGCACCGGCCAGGTGGGCGAGATCCTCGTCAAGGAGCTCGGCTTCAAGGACGTGGACGGCTTCGACCTCAGCTCCGGCATGGTCGAGGTTGATCTTGCCTTCCCTTCCTCCTCTCCCTTCCTCCATCTCCCCTCCCATCCTCCACCGCCCTTCCTTCCTCCCCCCTCAAACTCTAAGCCCTGCCTCTAAGCCTCCAGTGTCCTTGGCCAGGTGGCGCGGGAGCGTGGGGTCTACCAGCAGCTGTGGGGCGACGCTGATCTCACCCAGCGCATCACGCCCATCCCCGACGACGGCTACGACCTGGCCGTCTCCTGCGGCGTTTTCACCGTTTCCTCCTTCCTTCCTCCCCCTGCCTCCTTCCATCATCCATCCGCTCTAAGGCGGGGCACGTGCCGCCCAGCAACTTCCGGGAGGTCATTCGGATGGTGAAGAAGGGCGGCCTCATTGTGGTCACCACTCGCAAGAGCTACCATGACAGTGAGAAGTTCGTGCTCATTCCCCTTCTCTCTTCCCCTGTGCCTCTGCCTAACGGAATAGGGAAAATTGCAGCGTGGATGCGGTGATTGCGGAGCTGGAGCAGGAGGGTCTGGTGAGCGTGGTGGGGAGTGTGAAGGACGTCGCCTACTGCCACGATGAGCCCGGCCACTACTGGGCCTTCCGTCGTCTCTAAAATGCCTTTGTCCTTGCTGCTCCTTCTTTCTTGCTTTCTGCGAAGTTTCTGGCCTTTTGGCCCTCTCCTTTCCCCGGTGGATTGCGCATAAAATGCCGGTCTTGCGGCTACTATTACACCAGGACTGCACTTGGGTCCCACACAAACAGCGAATGCAAGGAACAGGGAGCCACACAGATGGCGGGCAAGGTCTCTCTGCCCTGCAAGGTCCCCCGGCCCCGACCATCACTCATTCACACCTCCATCTGACCCAAATCTCAGGCGCTCCCAACTTTCCCCCTTTCTTCCTCTAAGAGCCAAACAGGAAGCCTCATATTGGCTCCCTTGCACCATCCCAATTGCAGCGATGTTGGAGCTGTTGCTGCTGACACTGATCCTTAAGGGAGTCTGGGCCTACGAAGCTCCTCAGTGCCATGCAATCACCCGCTCCGCACACCGCGGCCATGCCATAGTGGAGGCTGAAGACATCGGACACGCCCATGCCCTCTCCAAACTGGCCTGCTGCAACCTCTGCGCTGCTACTCCTGGTCCACCCCAAAGCCCCCTTTCATGTCTCATTTTGCATAAACGCTCTTCTGTTGCCAGGCTGCAAAGGCTGGACGCATCTGGGCCCCGCCCTGGGCTCCTGCCACCTGAAGGGCGCCGAGGGGCGTCTGGTGCCTAACCCTGCTGCTGCCTCTGCCTTCCTCCCCGACGCTCTGGGTCAGTGCCTTCATCTCCTGTCCTCCTTCATTCCCTAGCCCTATGCTCAACCCCCATACATATTCGTTTTACAATTCTCTGCCCCACGCCTTCAGTTAGCAACCACCTCCACCACCTCCTCCTCCAGCTGACTTCCCATCCCGACCCCCACTCCAATCCACTGACAGATGCTACGGAGAAGGCGGCGGGCGGTGCCTGTGCCTCCGCGGACTGCGACGCGAACGCGGTGTGCACGGAGGACGGGGCGGCCCCGATGGGCTTCCGCTGCACCTGCCCCCCGCACCTGGTGGACATGGCGCCCTCGCTGCCCGGCCGCCTCTGCGTCCCCCACATGTGCCGCACCTCCACGGGGCTCTCCCTGGCCGTCGGCGACCGGGCCGTCGTCCAGGACCTCGTCTACCTCTGCCAGTTCCAGCCCAGCCCTCGCAGTGGAGCTGAGGGCGGCGATAGCCTTCAGGCCAGCCTCGACCCCATCGGTCTGTCCTGATGGCACTTCTGTAGCCTATCTGGAGACATTGGTACAGGGTGTCGGGATCCCGAGAAGGCAGGCGGGTGGCTGGCGGACGGGGAGGAGGCTATGAGCTTGGATGGGGCCTTTCGCTTGAAGTGCTCGCTGAAGGAGCACGGCTATCTGGCCGTCGCCTGCTTCGATCCGGCCACGGATGAGCAGAAGGTCTGCCTGTGCCCCTCCATTCATGAGCAACGCTTGGAAGTCACTCTGGATGTGAAGGTATCGGGCGACATTTGGGTGGGCTCGGACAAACGGCAGATGCTCCAGTGCGTCATTCCCAAGTCCCGCAAGCTGGAGGTGGGCTGGAGGGTTGGGCAGGGGAGGAATGAAAGGGGGTGATTGAAGGAGTGCTCGGTGGCTCGTATTGGATGCCTGGACTCGGCGGGCATGGAGCGACTGGCTGGGGAGGAGTGGGAGGAGACCATCACCAACGATCTCCAGCAGCAGGCCACCCAGCACCTCACCTGCTCCTACAGCAATGAGTTCCTCTTGTCATATACTTTCATTCCCTCTCCTATCCTTCTCAATTTCTCATTCCTCCTCCTCTGTTCCCCTCACCAAGGAGGCGGGCTGTCTTAGCCTACTGGTGACGGCGTGCACGTGGCGCTCGACGACGGAGGGCTTCGACCTGGCCGCCAGCATCCCCGGCGGCTGCTTCGCCATCCGCCAGGACATCCTCTTCGGCTGCCAGCTCAGTTCACCCTCCTCCTCTCCCCCTTTCCTCTCCAGCAGACTCCCATCACGTGGCGCTCGACGACGGAGGGCTTCGACCTGGCCGCCAGCATCCCCGGCGGCTGCTTCGACATCCTCCATGACATCCTCTTCGTCTGCCAGCTCAGTTCACCCTCCTCCTCTCCCCCTATTCCTCTCCAGCAGACTCCCAGCACGTGGCGCTCGACGACGGAGGGCTTCGACCTGGCCGCCAGCATCCCCGGCGGCTGCTTCGCCATCCGCCAGGACATCCTCTTCGGCTGCCATCTCTGTTCTACCTGATCCTCTACCCCTTTTCCTCGCCTCTAGACTCCCATCACGTGGCGCTCGACGACGGAGGGCTTCGACCCCGGGGCTCTCCCTTTCCTGGCCGCCAGCATCCCCGGCGGCTGCTTCGCCATCCGCCAGGACATCCTCTTCGGCTGCCAGCTCAGTTCACCCTCCTCCTCTCCCCCTTTTCCTCTCCAGCACTCGTGGCGCTGGGGGGTTGTGGCCGCGTCCCCGGCGGCTGCTTCGCTCCGCCGGTCCTCTTCGGCTCCCTCGTTCCCCTCCTCCTCTCCCCCTTTTCCTCCCCCGACTCCCATCACGTGGCGCTCGACGACGGAGGGCTTCGACCTGGCCGCCAGCATCCCCGGCGGCTGCTTCGCCATCCGCCAGGACATCCTCTTCGGCTGCCAGCTCAGTTCACCCTCCTCCTCTCCCCCTTTTCCTCTCCAGCAGACTCCCATCACGTGGCGCTCGACGACGGAGGGCTTCGACCTGGCCGCCAGCATCCCCGGCGGCTGCTTCGCCATCCGCCAGGACATCCTCTTCGGCTGCCAGCTCAGTTCACCCTCCTCCTCTCCCCCTTTTCCTCTCCAGCAGACTCCCATCACGTGGCGCTCGACGACGGAGGGCTTCGACCTGGCCGCCAGCATCCCCGGCGGCTGCTTCGCCATCCGCCAGGACATCCTCTTCGGCTGCCAGCTCAGTTCACCCTCCTCCTCTCCTTCCTCCTCCTGCCTCCCCGGCGGCTCTTCCCTCCCGCGTCCTCTTCCCTCGTTCCCCCCCCTCCCCCTTTTCCTCTCCAGCAGACTCCCATCACGTGGCGCTCGACGACGGAGGGCTTCGACCTGGCCGCCAGCATCCCCGGCGGCTGCTTCGCCCTCCGCCAGGACATCCTCTTCGGCTGCCAGCTCAGTTCACCCTCCTCCGCGCCCCCGTTTCCTCTCCAGCAGTCTCCCCTCACGTGGCGCTCGACGACGGAGGGCTTCGACCTGGCCGCCAGCATCCCCGGCGGCTGCTTCGCCATCCGCCAGGACATCCTCTTCGGCTGCCAGCTCAGTTCACCCTCCTCCGCTCCCCCTTTTCCTCTCCAGCAGACTCCCATCACGTGGCGCTCGACGACGGAGGGCTTCGACCTGGCCGCCAGCATCCCCGGCGGCTGCTTCGCCATCCGCCAGGACATCCTCTTCGGCTGCCAGCTCAGTTCACCCTCCTCCTCTCCCCCTTTTCCTCTCCAGCAGACTCCCGCGCGCTCCCGCCGGCCTGCCTCTACGGGGCGGCTCGGACCCCCGCCGGGGGAGACGAAATGCAAGCACCCCCTGGACATTGTATCACCTCACAGCGTTTTTTCGGTGGGGCGGGACGGAGCTGATCACGTCAGGCTGCGCTCTCGCCTAATCCTCCTCTCCAACGACGTGCACCCCAACCCTGGCCCCCTCCGCCTCCGAGCAGCAAGACCCCGCCTCGTACGCCCTGGCCAAGCAGCACCCCGTCGCCGCCCTTCTATCCCCCTCACCATCGTCTTCCTCAACATCAATGGTCTCCGCCTTCACCGCCCTGAGCTCCAAGATCTCCTCATCCGACACAAGATGGACGTCGCCTGCCTTGCCGAGACTCGCCTCACCCCCGCCACCCCAGACCCAAGCTTCCCTGGCTACTCCCTCCTCCGCGTCGACCGCCCTGTCCACAGAGCAGCTGCCGCCGGAGCCCATGGAGGCCTGGCAATCCTGGTCCGCTCTGGAATCGAGCATCGCAGCCTCACCCGCCCTTTCCCGCCAGCCGCAGCTATCGAGTACGCAGGCATCTCGTTGCCCTCAGCCCAGAAGGGCGGCTGCAACCTCCACTGCCTCTACCGCCCTCCAACTCGAGCTGGAGCACAGGACGCAAGGGACGGCAACCTCCACCTAGCCTACTGGCCATCCTCCTCCAAAGATCTCATCACCGGGGACATCAACCTCCACGCCAGGTCCTGGGACAGCCACTGCGAACCGGACCCCGCTGGCCAAGAGCTAGAAGACTGGGCTGCCGCAAACGGCTTCAACTTCCTCAACGATGGCACCCCTACCCGCTACGGCACCAACGGCAACCCCTCCTCCCCGGACGTCACCCTAGCTCACCCCACCCTGGCTCGCCGGTGCAGCTGGGCAACGATTCCCTTCCCAGGAAGCGACCACATGCTGCTGTGGCACCAGCTGGAGACCCCCTGCCCTCCCCCCACGCGACCCGCCCCTCGCTTTGCTCTACGAAAAGCAAACTGGCCCAGATACAAGCAGGAGCTCGAGGCCTCCCTCCGAGATCGGGACCCCTACGAAGGCTCCATCAACCACGCTGCCACCTCCTTCTCAGACCTCTGCTACAAAGCCCTCAAGAAGAGCTGCCCATTCGGTGCCCGCCAAGCCCCCCGCCCCTGGTTCACCCCGCTCTGCCTCCAAGCCCGCACGAGAGCCAAAGCAGCCCACAGAGCCATGAGACGCCGCCCTACCAGGGCCTCCTGCCGTGCCCACCAAGAAGCCAAGGAAGCCGCCACACGAGTCTACTGGGAGGAGAAGAGACGGACCTGGAGGTCCTTCGCAGCCACCCTCACACCCAAGACTCCGTCTACCAAGGCCTGGGCCCTCCTACGTGGCATGGACGGCAGGGGAGCTGCCCCCCTTCCTGACACCCCGCTCCTGAATGAAACAGGGAAGACAGCCTCCAGCGAAAGCCAGAAAGCAGAGCTCGCCTGCGGCCACTACGCCTCCATCTCTAGGTCCCCAATCCCCCGCCAGCTTGCCAAGCCGGCCAGAGGCGAAATCCTACGCTACCTACGAGCACACCCACACTCCAACACCCCCCAAGAAGCCCCCTTCTCCCTCGCAGAGCTCCGACGAGTCCTCAAGGCCCCCTCCGGCAAGGCGCCCGGAGCAGACGGGGTCCTCCCAGCGATGCTTCGCCACCTTCCGGACCCAGCCCTCCGCTTCCTCCTCGACCTCGCCAACCGATCCTGGTCCTCAGCAGAGGTCCCCTCCTGCTGGAGACGAGCGCTCATCATCCCCATAAAAAAGAAGGGAAAGCCAGCGGAGAAAGTGAAGTCCTACCGGCCAGTTTCGCTGCTGTCGGTGGTCGGAAAAGCAGTGGAGAAGCTAGTGTACAACCGGCTACAGCACTGGACAGAGGCATCGCGGCACCTTCCAGAAGAGCAGAGCGGTTTCCGGCCGGGGAGGTCAGCCAACGACGTCCTCGCCCCACTCCTCCAAGCCTCATTCGACGGCCTCAACTCACCCAAACCCGCCTCCCGATCCCTCATAGTCACCATCGACTTCTCTGCAGCCTATGACAGGGTATGGAGGGACGGAGTACTGGCCCAGCTTTCTCGCCTGCAAGCCCCTCCTCGTTGGATTCGATGGCTACGCGCCTGGCTCTCTGACCGCCGGGCCCAGGTTCGCTGGGGCAAGGCAACCAGCAGCCCCCGTGTCCTGTCCCAAGGCCTTCCACAAGGGTCTGCTCTCAGCTGCTACCTAGCCCTCTTCGCGTGGAGAGACCTGCCCGCCCGCCTGGCCGCTGCTGCCCCCTCCGTCAGGTGCTACCAGTACGCCGACGACGTCATCCTACACACCAGCAGCCCATCACTCGCCACCCTCCAGACCGCCATGCAAGCCGCCCTCGATGAAGTGGATGCCTGGGCCCGAGACACTGTCACCAGCATCGCTCCAGAGAAAAGCACAGGCCTACTAGTCACCCTGGACCCTGCGGAAGGCCCAGACAAGCCGGGAGCCCCAGCCCTCACCCTCTCTGGCCGGCCAATCACCCTCTCCACATCCACCACGATCCTAGGAGTGAAGGTGGACAAGGGGATAAGAATGGGCCTCCAGTGCAAGGAATCAGCAGGCAAGCTCGCCCGACGAACCAACCTCCTCCGCGCCCTATCCAGTGCTGCCTGGGGCGCCACCAAGGACTCCCTCCGTCACCTGTACGCTGCCTTTGCCCGCCCAGCCGCCACCTACGCCTGCGAGTCTTGGCTCCCCTTTGCGGCCCCCACAAACGTGGACCTCCTTGAGAGGAAGCAGAGGCAGGCGGCCAGGACCATCCTAGGCCTCCCCCCCAGCGCCTCCGGCCCAGCGTGCCTCCGAGAGGCAGAGCTCATCCCGATCCAGCTCCTGGCAGCGCAAAGCTCCGCTTCACTCCTCGCCGCCCATCGATCCCGCCCAGCAGACCACCCCCTCGCTCGCACCTGCATGCAAGGCCCTCGGCCGCGGCTGAAGGCCAAAGATGGGCACAGGCCAAGCTGGAGAAACTCAGCCCAGCAGACCCTCCAGGAGGCAATCGGAGAAGACGTGCTTCTCGAACCCTGGCCCCCCCCAACCCCAGCCTCACCCCCGTGGGCGCCGCCACCTCCAGCCCTCGCAAGCTTTCACCTAGCTGGACCCGCCGAAGACCTTCCCCAACCCCTCAACCCCCTCGCCAAACGGACCCTAGCCATGGAGGCGGTCTCTGCTCTCAAGACCCAGCTCCAGCCTTCCATCCTCGCCTACTCCGACGGGTCGGTCAGCGGACAGGGAAATCCAGGCTGGGGAGGGGCAGCCATCTTCGACCCAGGTGGCCTGGAGCTGGCCTCCTCCTGCACCCCGGCGGGCAAACCCTCCAGTTCCACGCACGCGGAAGCTGTGGGGCTCCTGGTAGGGCTCAGGGAAGCCCTTCGCCTGGCCCCACCCCCACCGACGGCCATCCTCCTCCTCTTCGACAGCCGGGCCCTCTGGCAGCGCCTGCAGAACGACCAGCAACCGGAGGACCTGACCACCAGGACCCTTCGCGGAGAGATCAACTGGGCCCTGGAGAGAGGGACCAGGCTAGCCTTCGTCTGGATCCCGGGCCACTGCGGCATCCCAGGAAACGAGAGAGCAGACCACCTGGCCAGAGCAGGAGCCAACCTTCCCCCCCAACCCTTGCCCCCCCTCAGCCTGAACTCCGTCAAGTCAGCACTCCGGGCCTGGGCAGACGAAGCCTGGGACAGGGAATACGAAGAGCAGGTCCGCGCAGCAGAGCCACAATCCTCCCTCAAACTCTACCACCAGCTCTCCAACGGCAGGCCCATGCCACCCACCGACGCTTCCAGGAAGATCACCTCCGCCCTCCTCCAACTGCGACTAGGCCGCCCTCAGTTCCTGCAGGAGACTAGACACCGCATGGGAAGAACAGAGGACCCTACCTGCACTTTCTGCCACCGAGGCCCAGAGGACACCAGCCACTTCCTGCTCACCTGCCCGCAGTGGACAGCCCAGCGCCGTGCCTGCCTCGGAGCCGCTCCCACCCTCGCCATCCTCCAGTCTCACCCAGAAAACGCTGCCAAGTACTTGATGCAATGCGCTCGTCCCTGACGAGCTCTTCTTCGCCGAGAAGATTCCAGAAACACACCACCACCACCCCCCCCAACGAGCCTGCCCCCCCCCCCTCATGGGATTGCCCCCCCCCCCAAAACGTTGCCCCTCCCTTTGGTGGGGGGGGGACAGTTGGAAAAGTTTTCATTTGGGGGGGGGGGGGCAACTGGAAAAGTTTTCATTTGGGGGGAGGGGGAATTGGAAATGAAAAAAGTACTTATCGAGTCATCACCTATGTTTTGGTGGTGTCTAAGCAACTAAACTTGGTAGTGCCACAGTACACACGGGTTTTGACTAAGCCTAAGAGGGGAAATAGAATCAGTATCCAAGTTGGATTCAAAATAAGTAGAAAAAATACTGGGGGGGAGTCGTCGGTGGGGGGGGGGATTCTTACGAGGTGGGATTCGTCAGTGGTGGGGGGGGGGGGGGCAAAAGCCTGGGGGGGAGGGCAACCCCGTTGGGGGGGATTGTGGGAGTGAGCCAAAGCCTCATATCTTTATAAAATTCTAAATACTTTTTTACCTTTTTTGCAGTATATTCATGAAATAAGCATGGGTTCCATCACAAAATGGCAATTTTAGAGAAAAGCAAAGTAATTATCATATATTCTTTGGGGCACCAATTGTGACAATGTCTGATGACCTTTCCGTAGCTGGATTAGGTAGGACCAAAGGCACTGCCATTGAAGGTTCGCGATGAGAATCAGCGACGGAACTCGCGGGCACAGGATCTCGTCATTGCCCTGGACGCTGCCCGCCTCCAGGAGAACCGACGCCAGAGCATGGCCAGCGTACTTCTTCCTTCCTTCCTCCTCCTCTTCCTCCTCCCACTCCCAACCCCCTCCTTCAGAAGCGCTCCCAGCAACTGGGCATCGCCTCCACGCACGACGCCGTGATGGCGATGGGGAGCTTCGCCCGCTACCAGATCTACACCTGCTTCGTCCTCCAGTACGCCGCCATGGTGGGCGCCGGCATCTACGCTCTCGCCACCTTCGGACAGGGCTACGACGATCGACAATGCCTCGACCACGGCTGGACGACACCCGACCAGGACAACGTCTCACACGGCTTCTACCTCTGCGCCCTCAGCCGATGCCAGAACTGGACGGAGCCCGTGGACCAGTTCGCCAGCTGGGCGGAGGAGTGGGACCTCGTCTGCGACAAAGGCGCCTACATGCAGGCTACTTACTCTACTCCTTCCCCCTCCCTTCTCCTAGAGCCACCAACGACTTCTTCAGGTGGTCGTTACTCTGCTTGCACTGGGCAGAGCAGCTGGCTTCATCCTGGGCGGCCACATAGCGGACTACTATGGACGGAAGCGGGCGCTGTACTCCAGCCAGTTCGGGATGTGCGTGGTGAGCACGCTGAGCATCGCCTGCAAGGCCTGGGAGCCCTACGCCGTCTGCGCCTTCCTCACCGGCGTCGTCTGGGGCATGGGCTTCACCTCCGCCTTCGTACTCACCATGGAGTCCACGGACTGGAGCCATCGCTGGATCATCAACGCCTGCAATCAACAGTTGGCCTTTTTTCCTACTTTAAAGAAACATCAAATGAGCTTGGCCGGAATAATGTAGAGTAAAGGGATGTGTTGAGATGGGTGCAGTTTGCGATAGTGGCACTGATCGGCTACCTGACAGCGGACTGGCGCCTGTACTTGATCATCGTGAACGTCTTCTTCGCTCCACTCCTCATCTTCTTCCTCCTCTTCCACGAAAGCCCGCGCTACCTCATCTACCACCAGGAGCTGGAGTCCGCTGCCGACGTTCTCTCGTTCACCCTCCTTCTTCTGTCCCCTCTCCACCCGCCTCCTAGCCCCACCCACCAATCTCAGGGACATAGCCTCGGACCGGTGGAACAACGAGGGGAAGACCATCACAGCTGAGGACCTGAAGGGGATCCCGAACTCGCGCAACGTGGACCCCGTCTTCCCCACGCCCATCGAGTTCTTCCGCCACTGGCACCGGGCCCGCATCACTCTCACCCTCATGCTCGGCGTCCTCCTCTCCTCCGTCGTCTCCAACTTCTTCATCCAGGTAGGCCCCCAGCCTCCCGCTCATCCTCTCCGCAATCCCCTCAAGAGCAGAACACGCACCCGGACGTGGGGAACCTGTTCGTCAATGTGGCCGTCTACGGACTGGCCAGAGCCTGGATCCCTTTTCTCATCGTTTTCCTAGATCGCAAGTTCCACTCCATCAGCCGCAAGCCTACCTACCTCGCCTTCACAGCCGCAGTCTTCCTCTGCACCCTCATTGTGGCCATTCTAGAGGTTTTCATCTTCACCTCCTCTCCAGCTGGAGATGGGAAGGAAAGGGGGTGTTGCAGTGGACGGGCTACGACCAGGGCTTTCAGCGACAGTTCTTCGGCCTGTTGGGGGCGAGTCTGAGCGACGGGGCCTCGCTCATGTGCATCATGCAGATCATCGTCGAGATATATCCCACGGCTGTCCGCGGTCTCCGCTACTTCTGCTGTCAGGACAGTAGAGGAAGAGTAGGGGATTGGTGGTAGGCATGGCGTTCGGGTGGATCATGTCGGTGACGGGAGCGGGGGCGACCACGGCCACCATCTTCCGCTACCTGGAGACCCACGACTGGCACATCTGGAACCCACTGCCCTTCATCATCATGGCTGTCCTCGCCGTCCTCTCCTGGATATCCGGTACACAGCTTCTCAGCGAGGACGAAAGAGGATGAAGCTGAAATTTAGGCTACCTATTCATCCCGGAGACGAAGTACAAGCCGATGGAGGATGGGCTGAACTACTGCGAGCGACGCAAGGTCGCCGAACACGCTGACAAGACAAACTTCAACGGCTTTCACTTTTGATCCCATCACGCCATCCCGCCAAGCAAAACCATTTATGCTATTCTACGTGTACGCAGATGAGGCATCAATATTGGGCTGGCGCGAACGGAGCTTTAGTGGAGTGTCAGCGCCCAGCCCCTCTTTTCGACCCAGGTGTATGTTTTGAGGGTTATTGCCAGATCTTGAAACTGATAAGCGTTTTTCTCAACATTGCCTGCACCAATTGATGAGATTTTTGCAGCATTGGAAAGAACAACATCGAATTGTGGGGGGTACTCGCGAAAATTAGCAAAATATGGCTTCCTTTGCTTTGAAAATTTGCAAACAAAAGTGCCGCACGAACTCCTTCCCTTCCCTTCTTCCCTTCTTCCCTTCCCTTCCCTTCTTCGCATCTACTCCATGAACGGGTGTAGGTATTCATTTCATCCCCCATCCCCTCCCCTCGGGTCTTCAACTGCGCAGATTTGTGCATTAAAAATCGGCTAGTTCCTAGCTTAATCCATGCGCCCCTGTGGTGTAGTGGTAAGATGATTAACTTTTCGCTGAGCCTATTGGGTTCTAAATATTTCATTTTATTAACAATTATTTTTTTTACTAGCAAATATTTGGTTTTTGTTAATAATTTTTTTTTATAATAAAATATCAATTTTTTTTATTTTTTGTATGCTTAAAGTTGAGGAAATATCTGGTACCATTGGCAAGCCAAGAGTAAAACTCTTTTCTCCCAAAAATTGACTGCCCCGAGTACAAAGCCAACAAAATTGATCTACTACTAATGGAATATTATTGAATGCTTTTAAAGTTGAGGAAATAACTGGTACCATCGGCAAGCCGAAATATAGCTCTTTTCTTCTGAAAAAATCGATTGCCCCGAGTGTAAAGCCAAAGAAATTGCCCTATTACTAGTGAAATCTGCTGTGTCACCTGCATTTTGTTTGAGCGCGCATGAAAAGAGCCCTGGAACTGCGCGCGAAAACAAAATGCAAATGCCTCACAAGCAGATTTCACTAGTAATAGGGCAATTTCTTTGGCTTTACACTCGGGGCAATCGATTTTTTCAGAAGAAAAGAGCTATATTTCGGCTTGCCGATGGTACCAGTTATTTCCTCAACTTTAAAAGCATTCAATAATATTCCATTAGTAGTAGATCAATTTTGTTGGCTTTGTACTCGGGGCAGTCAATTTTTGGGAGAAAAGAGTTTTACTCTTGGCTTGCCAATGGTACCAGATATATATCTATTGGGCTGGCGCGAACGGAGCATCAGCGAAGTGTCAGCGCCCAGCCCCTCTTTTCGACCCAGGTGTACGTTTTCGGGGTTATTGCTAGATCATAAAATTGATAAGGATTTTGTGCTTCACAGGAACGTCCAATCGTTCTGATTCTTTTTGCATTGGAAAGAGCATCATCGAATTGACCAAAACTCGCGAGAAAATGCCCAAAAACGACAGAACACAAGAGAAAACTACTCAAAACCATTTGTCCGAACTCCTCCTTCTCCTTCTCCTTCTCCTTCTCCTTCTCCTTCTCCTTCTCCTCCGCATCTATTCTTGAAATGAGAGTAGGTATTCATTTCTTCCCCACACACCCTTCCCCGGGATTCTGGGCCTCAGATATTTATTTATTCATAAGTCTTCAGTTAAACTATTGTTACATATGCACCAGTGGTGTAGTGGTCTAAGCGATCGGATAACTGGATGAAACTGCCAGGTTCGAATCCTTTTCTGGCAATCATTTTTATTTTGGAAATTTTAAGTTGAGAAAGCAACTGGTACCATCGGCAGGCCAAAATTAAAGCTCTTTTCACCCAAAAATCGATTGCCCTAAGTATAAATTATGAAAATTTCACAAAAATACGTTAGTTTGCCAATAAATTTGCATTGTATTTCTGATTTTCGAGTCTTTTCTTTTCGTTATAATTTTAAAAAAGTTTATTTTTATCAATTATTTTTTTGGTCCAATAATATCTTAATATATAACTATATATAACCAACAATATAAAAATTTTATTTATACATTTTATACTATATTAAAAGTGGAAGAAATATCTGGTACCATCGGCAGGCCAAATGTGAATCTCTTTTCTCCCAAAAAGTCGATTAGTCTGAGTTTAAAGTCAAGGAAATACATCTACTACTAGTGGAATCTGCTGAGCCACCTGCATTTTGATTTAGCGCGCAATGGAAAGAGCCACTGGACTGCGCGCTAAAACAAAATGCAATTGTCTTAGAAGCAGATTCCACTAGTAGTAGATGTATTTCCTTGACTTTAAACTCAGACTAATCGACTTTTTGGGAGAAAAGAGATTCACATTTGGCCTGCCGATGGTACCAGATTCATGAGGTCTACATTTTGTTAAATGCTTGTTAAGCATGTTCATGATTGTTGCTGCACTCTGATTTGATAAATATTTTCCAACGTAAACCAGTGAAGTTGAATTTGCTATTACTCCGACCTCAGTTCCTGCTTCAGAATAAAAGCTGTTGTATTTGGGGCACTCAGCAAGCTGAAAGCAAGGCTGATTTCTCCTTAGCTTTTGCATTTCTTGATTGCAAAAGCAAGCTAATTAATCTACGTGTAAATGATTTGGGCAATGTCAATATTAGGTTTTTAGCTAGGGGAAGTCTTGATTTGGATGTGGATAACTATATGGTTAATGCATAATCATTTGGAATTTTACAATCAGTTTTTAAGCGAGGTCAGTGCCTTCACGAGATTTAAAAAAAACACCTTGATTCAAAGAGGCACATCTATGATCTACGCCCTAACTTACCAATGGTTAATTTTTTTGAACCAATGGTAAAATGGTTCAAGACGAGGCAAGACGTTCAAGACGAACAGAATATACGCGCCTGGCACTAGCCACCTGGAAAACATCTTATGAACTGGTAGCCCACCACTTTGAATTGCCAGAATTAAACGGCAAAAAATAAGTTTCAGAAAAGTTTGCAAATCTAGAAGGTTCGGGCATTCACCGAGACTTGACGATAGAAAACGTTTTTTCAACTCGTAAAAAGGGGCAGATGTTTGGCACAAAGGTGGCCAGAAAGTGGCCAAAGGAAGCACACGTGGAAGCCTTCTTCAAACATGAAGAAAGCACTCTAATGACCCAACATTGTTTTTTGTAAAGTTTTGTAACGATGGAAACTGAATCATTTCTTTTGATACGATAAAATTACATCTACTTTGTTGATACCCACATTCTCTCAAATTTCCAGTCTCTTCTAAGCTCCAGTCCTGTCAATTTAGCTGTGCAATTTAGCTATGACAAAGCGCCTGGGACATAATCAATTTTTGGACCATGAAGAAGGGAAAGTTTGATCGATAACCGAATAAAAAACAGAGTGCTGTCTGAAAATTGGATGCAAAAAGAAACATAAAGAAATATATCTAGCGTATGGCGTGATTAATGGAAGTGGTGAAGCAGTTGGCAAGTCATCCAGATTTTATTTCTTGGGTCCGAGTTTCAGCTCTTCAAACTTGGCTCGAGCCCGTTCACCTGTCACAGCAATCTTTTTAATTTGTCCCCGTTTGCTGTCTCTAACCAAAGCCCTTAAAATCCGTCTTCATCTGTTTCCGATGCCGTTCAAACTTGGCTTTCGTCTCCGCACCTCAAACATTCATCTTCTGGCTCAGCCTCAAAGAAGGCTACGTGTTTGGCACCAAATTTCTCCAAGTCCGCCTTTGCTCTAGCTCGAGCTGCATCCCGGCGGGCCTCAAAATCCGCCCGGCTCTGGCGCGCCTTCTCCGCCAAGTCCATGCGCTTCTTCATCGCCTGTGCCGATTGAGAGCAGGATGAAGAATGAAGGGGGGAAGCAGGGAAGGAAGAAGCCTCCATCTGATCAGAGTAGGCCATGCCGTAGCGGATGTAGTTGGCGTAGTGCTCGCAGTTGAACTCGAAGAGGCTGTAGTTGCGGAAGCCCAGCGCCGTCTCCAACCTCGACTGCAGCACTGGCCAGATGTACGGCTTCCACTGCAGCCTCCTCCTCCTCCCTCACTCCCACTCTCACTCCCTCAAGCACGGAAACCTCCTCGTCATGCAGGTTCTCGATGCGGCACGGGTCCTGTCCACAGAACTCCTCCAGGCTGCACTGCTGCACCACTGCTATGCCGCCGCAGCCGCCTGAGCTACTACTCCGACTGAAAGGCTTGCAGGGGAGCTGGAAGGCAAACCATCCGTGAGCGCCCCCTTGACCTCCTTCAGTGCCTTCAGGCCGTGCGTTTGCAGGACATCCTGGGCAGTGCCGGAGAGGTGGTTCACCATCACCACCCCGTCCCCCGTCACCTCGCACACCACGCCCATGTGCTAGCATAGCATCCCTCTTCTTCAGGCTCTCAGAGGGAGGAGAAGTCTCTAGGAACCCGGAAGAGTCCGTTGCCGCGGTCCACTCCGATGATGTCCCCCGGGACGGCGTCCAGCGATGTCTGGGCCCAGGGCGCCAGCTCCGACACCCGCGGCTTGCTCTCCGCATCTCTTTCGCCGCCTTCAATACACCCCTCGCACTGCAGGAGCTGAGGCAGGTGAGGAAGAGGGGGGGACCCAGGAGGGTGGCGCCGCTCACCTCCAGCTCCGCGCTATGGCCAGTCTCCAGGGGGATGTGCTGGGCTTCCCGCGGCTCCACACTGATGCCGAAGACCTTGGGCAGGGAAGACCAGTCCACGCGGAGCTCGCCCTAAGTGAAACCCTTCTCTCCCGCCTGCTCCACTACTGGCTGGCCATACCTTGAAGACCCGAACAGCTCCAGCCACGGCGGAAACTGAGGCCTCCCCCGTGGCCGTGATTGAGAAGCTGGCCACTGAGGTTTCTGCGGAAAGCTCCTCACTTTCACTCTGGCTTTGAGCGGCTGAAATGCGGCTTACGCTCAGTGTCGAATGCCTCGTAGGTCACGGAGGCCTTGTCTTTGGCAAAGTCCACGCTCTGGTCTGTTTGAAAGCCAAAGTGGACCTAGGCGTTGGCTGCTTTTATCCGATCAACTCGGCCGAAGAAGATGGGACTGTTTGTCGGGGCGTGGGAGTGCGGGGAGCCCGGAGACGGTACTTCTCGTCGTGAGAGTCCGTTCCCTCCTTCCCCACTTCGTACGCTCCACGCTCATTGGTCCCTGAGCTTTCCCGCCTCCCCCCAGACACAGCTCGCCCGCTGGGGCACCTCTTGCCACACTCTCCTCACATTCACTCCTATCCTCTGTCCAACTCCCCCTTGGAGACCTTCTAAGAAAACTTGGTGGTGGAGGGTTTGTGCTTGCGCGACACCGTGACCTTCTCCGGCTTCGCCAAGGCCCACCGCCTCCACAAGAAGCGCGTCTCCATCCTCACCGCCGACATCTCGCACACCCTCGCCAACGCCGTCAGGGCTCGGGATTTCATCACCCACACCTCATCCCCTCCCAACCTACCACTTCCACCCCGACAGCGTTGAATGGAGCCTGTATAGCCAGGGGAAAGGACTTCGGAAGGGACGCCAGCTGCAGCAACTTCGCCTCGCTTCGCAAGCTCAGCATCAGGTGCCCAACCTCTCCTTCCTCCTCTTCTACACCCCTTCCGCTCGCCATGGACTTCACCGACGAGGACGTCGCCATCTCCAAGCACACCCACTCCTGCGTCGTGCTGGACGACAGCCCCTGCGACAACCTCCTCTGCCCCGTCCTCTCCCATCACGCCACCCGCCTCCGCTGCCAGCAGTGCGACAAGATCCTCTGCATCAGCGGTGCCGGCGCCTACTTCGTTCCCGGCGGTTCCTCTTCCACCACCCTCTACAAAACCGCCCTCCACGCCTTTCGCTCTTTCCGCATCGACCCCTCCAACATCCTCCCACGCTACACCTGCCCACGCTGCGAGATCGACAACGACTGCGAGCCTCGCCCTTTCGTCCGCCAGCTCTTCGACCAGAAGCTCTACCCCAACTCCAGCCGCACCTACTCCTTCATCCGCAAGGCCATGCCGCAGCTCACCGTCGTCGCCGACAACCGCAGCCCGACACATGGACCCCCGGACGAGGTGGACCTGGAGCAGGAAGAGCAGGAAGACGAGCGTGGAGACGAGGAGGAGCTGGGGACGCTGGGGACGCTAGACGACACGGGCTCCGGCCTCGCGGACCAGCGCTTCCCCGAGGGACGCCGCGTCCTGGAGCACCGACAGCAGTCCGGCATCTCCAAGAAGCAGTTTTGGCAGCAGCGCTATGCGGATGCCCGTCTCGCCTACGACGCCGTCAACGCCCGGGAGGCTACGACGGAGGACGAGCGGAAGCAGGCCAAGGTCGACCTACGCCACGCCGCCATCGAGATGGAGAAGGCAGAAGAGCGTCTGGAGGAGGAGACTCGCCGAGAGGAAGCCGCCGCCCGCGCCCAAGCCGAGGCCGAGGAGGAGGAGCGTCTGCGCGTACGGGAGGAGGTGGAGGAGATCAACCGCCAGGAGCGCCTCGCGGACATCGCCAACCTCAACCGCTCCGTGGAGGACATCGTGGAGCCCAACACCGTCGTCGTCTCCGCCACTCCCGCCCAGCGCACCGGCCATCTCGCCTCCAACACCGACACCAATCCCACCCACTCAACCGCCAACGAGCCTCAGGAGCCCCAGGAGCCACAAGCGCCCCGGGAGCTACAGGAGCTCAAGGAGCGCATGGTGGTTCAGGACAAGGTCATCGCCGACCTTCGCCTCCATCGCTCCGAGCAGACTCGCCTTCGCCTCGCCGCCGAAGCCCGCCTCCAAGAGCTACAAGCCGGAGAGCAGGACCTTCGCCAACAAGCAGAGCTCCAACGAGAAGACCGCATCAAGGCTCAAGCTGAGCTGGAACGCCTCCGCACCCAGAACCTCGTCGCCCAGAAGGCCCAGGAACGGGAGCGCAAGGAGGCCCAGCAGGCCCTGCAAGCCGTTCAAGATCGTCTCCTCCATCTGGAGCAAGAGTCGGCGCGGAAGGAAGCCGCGTACCGGGACAACGAGGTCCAGGTCGCCGCCGTCCTCGACAACCTCCGCATCGACAACATTCGCCTCCAGCGTCAGCTGGCCGCCGCCAAGAGCCAGACTCCACCGGCCGCCACTTCTACGCCCAACCTGGAGCAGGAGGCCCCGCCCCAGACTCAAGGCCCCGTCACGGAGACCCCGGGAGCGGCCACGCAGCCTCCGCTCTTCTCCGGCTCCCAGCTGCGCCCCCTGCCCTCAGAAAGCCTCTTCAGCCACCGCCAGCGTCCCCCTGCCCGCTACTTCGACGGCAAGAACCTCTCCGAGTTCCCCGTCTGGTTCCGGTGGTGGAACCACTACTACCACGTCAACCGAGAGATGAGCAACGTGGACAAGCTGGAGAAGCTGATGGAGTGCCTCAAGGGTCCCGCCAAAGCCGCCATCGCCTGGTGCCAGAACTTCGAGGAGAAGGACTACGCCAACGCCCTGGCCATCCTCAAGGACAACTACGGCAACGCCTCCGCCCAGAAGACCGAGCTACTTCGATCCCTGGAGCGAGTCGAGAAGATGCGCAACAACGCCACCGCCGAGTCCCTCTATGCTCTCGCCGACGATCTCCATCGCATCGGTGTCCAGCTGCGCCAGCACGGGGTTCAAGATCTGGACTCCCACGCCCTCCTGCTCTTCGAGAAGCTGCCGGACTCCGTGGTGCTGGACCAGATGAACTCCCGCGCCCGCGCCAACCTCTCGCTGGAGATCGGCTACGACGAGCTGGTCAACATCTGCCGCATCGAGGCCAAGGCCAGAGCCGCCGCTCGCGGAGCCCTTCCCCGCTCTCGCAACAACCCCCCATCCTCTTCCTCCAACCATCCAGCCAACCGCCCGCAGCCCACGCAGCCCCAGCGTCCCTACTCCGGCAACTACCTCGCCAACCCATCGGCCCCCGACTCCGAGGAGTCCGCGGGGCCCCAGAACGGGGGCAAGAAGCGTCGCCAGAAGCGGGCCCAGGGTGGGTCTCAGAACTCCACTTTGTCCTCCACTCAGCAGCCTTCCCCAGCCAAGCGCCCTACGCAAGAAGGACAAGAGCCAGTGCCGCTGCGGAGACGAGCTGATGGATCCATCATCCACTGCCACCTCTGCGACGGCAACCACATGGTCCACGAGTGCCAGGTCTACGACACCCCCGCCAAGAAGCTACAGCGTGCTAAGGCCATCCCGCTCTGCTACAACTGCTTGCAACAGGGCCACGGACGAGAGGAGTGCCGCAACCAAGGACGCTGCCGCGAGTGCAATGACTTGCACCACACCGTCCTCCACTCCGTCCTCTCTGCCCAGGGCCAGTCCGCCAACCTTCACCTCTCAGCCGCTGGAGACTCTCCCAAGCTTCCCTCCATCATCCATCCCGTCTTCTCACTGGGAGTGTTGGGGAGAGTGCAGCGCAGCGAGAGCACGGTGATGCTGGACAACGGCTCCAGCTACACCTGGTGCACGGAGGAGCTGGTGCGCCGCCTCGGCCTCAAGGTCTTCGGCTCCGTCACCCTACAGCTCTCCACCGCCCACAGTTCCATCCACCGCAGCATCAAAGCGAAGATGGTGAAGATGTTCCTGTCCGGCAACCAGTCGACGATGGAGATCACCGCCTGCGTCGCGGAGAGCGTCACCGCGCCCGTCACCATCGGCGGCATCGACCTCCCGACACAGCCCTTCCGCGACCGCGGCCTCCAGCCCTCTCGCATCCTCAACTGGCCCAGCAAGGCCAAGCAGGAGAAGATCGTGGACGTCCTCATCGGCTTGGACTACCTTCGCGCCTTCGAGGGCCCGGGAGTCCCCTGCCAGGACGTCCTCGGCCTCTCCGTCTACACCTCCGCCTTCGGCACCCATCTCTCCGGCCCCGCACCTGCCTCTACAGTCGCTCGGGCTCTGCCAGCCTCCTGCTCTCTGCACTTCGCCTCTCCTATCGCCTCGCTACATCAGCTGGTGGAGATGCAGACGGGACTCGAGGTGGTGGGGCTGGGAGGCAAGGACACGGTGGCCAAGTGCGAGGACTGCAGCGGGGACCTGGACGAGTACGAGGTCGGCGTCTGCAACGACTGCAAGCTCGCCGCCGAGTTCGACATCCAGCGCAAGGAGGACGGACGCTTCACCCTCGCCCTACCTTTCAAGTCTGGCGCCTCCTCCCTGCCCTCCAACCGCCACACCGCCTTCGCCCGTCTGCAGCGTCTGGAGGCCAAGCTCACGCCCCAGGAGAAGCAGCTGCACTACGCGGAGTTCGACAAGTTCGAGAAGAGCGGCATCGTGGAGCCGGTGGACGAGTCCAAGACCCCGGGAGCCGTGATCCAGTACCTGCCTCACCGCCCCGTCTTCAAGCACACGGCCGCCTTCACCAAGTGCCGCCCCGTGCTGGACTGCTCCGCCTCCACCCGCAACGGCCAAAGCCTCAACGACAACCTCCGCACCGGCCACAACCGCCTCACCGACCTCCTGGACGTCCAGTTCCAGTTCCGCCTAGCCAAGCACGCTCTGGTGGCGGATGTCTCAGCTGCCTTCTACGGCCTGGAGGTCAAGGAGCAGGATCGAGACGCCTTCCGCATCCTCCTGCCTGCAGACCCTCAGCGCCCATTCTCCAAGACCAACCTCCGCTGCGTTCGTTTCGCTCGCTTGGTCATGGGCGCTACCTGCTCCCCCAACCTTCTCCTCGCCTGCCTCGATCAGCTGACCAAGGACGCCCTCGCCTCCGGCCTCACCTACGGCCTCACCCAGGATGAGCTCAAGTCCCTCACCAGCCACTTCTACGTGGACAACGGCGTCTTCAGCTTCGGGGAGGAGGAGGAAGGAGCGCGCCTAGCACAAGGCCTGCAGAAGCTCTTCGCTGCGGCTCAGCTCCGCCTCCGCCAGTTCTGCTCGGACCTGCCGGGCGCCCTCCACAGCATCGCCTTGGAGGATCGGGAGGAGCGACAGGAGGTGCGCAACCTCGGCCTCGTCTGGAACACCAGCCTCGACACCTTCCATCCCTTTGCCCCCGACTACTCCGACATCACCGATGACAAGCTCACCAAGCGCCAACTCCTCTCCGCCTTCTCTCGCGTCTACGACCCCTTCGGACTCCTCGCTCCCCTACTCCTCGCACCACGCCTACTCTTCCAAGTCGCCTTCAACGCTGGAGACGGCTGGGAGGAGCGGATAGGCCAAGACTACCTCGCGCGATGGAAGGGGATGCGGAAGGAGCTGGAGCGGGTCACGGAGGTGGAGCTGCCGCGCCGCGTGTTCCAGAGCCCCGACGCCCCTTGCGACCTCGTCATCTTCTCCGACGGCTCCAAGTCCGCCTACGGGTTCGTGCTCTACGTACTCCAGGCCGGCTTCCAGCCTTCCTTCCTCTACGCCCGCTCCCGTCTCGTGCCCAAGAACCAGAAGAGCCTCCTCATCACCGTCCCTCGGATCGAGCTGTGGGGAGCGCTGCTGGGACTTCGAGCCGCCGCCATCATTGCCGACAAGTTCCCCTCCAAGCTAGGCCAAGTCTACCACTTCATCGACTCCAAGACCGTCCTCTACTGGATGGAGGAGCGAGGGACGTTGCGAGCCTACGAGGGCAAGCGCGTTCGGGAGATGAAGGAGCTGGACGGGAAGCTGGGCGGCGTCAGCCGTCGCTTCGTACCCACCGACCTCAATGTCGCCGACTATGTCACCAAGCCCCGCCTCTTCAAGGACCTCGCCACCTTCCACAGCGGACCCGCCTTCCTACAGGCACCCCGGGAGCAGTGGCCAGCCTGGAAAGCGGGCAAGGACTACGAGGCCGAGGTGCCGGAGGATGAGCGGGATGGGATCAAGCGCGACACCAGCACCCGGGCCGTCATCAGCATCAATGTCGCCACCCCCGTCTTCGACCACGAGTTCATCGACGGCATTCTCGCCTCCAGCAACTCCCTTCACCGCCTTCTCCTCCGCTTCACCTTCCTCTTTCGCATGCTCCTCAACCACGGCTACTCCGGCCGGGTGACGGAGCAGGAGAAGGAAGCGGTGTTCATGCGGCTGGTGAAGATGGAGCAGACGCGCACCTGGCCTGGCCTCGCCAAGGCCATCCAGGAGCAGAAGACCCGGCAGCACAAGATCGTCCGCTCCCTCAACCTCTTCGTGGACGGCGCCGGCATCATCCGCCTGGGCACTCGCATCACCGATCATCAGCCCTATCTCCTACCCAGCCATTCCCGTCTCGCCCAGCTACGCCTACTCCAGACTCATCAGCGCCTCCTTCATCCTCCTCTACGGACAACGCTAGGACGAGTACGAGAGCAGTGCTGGCTGATGGGTGGACTGTCGGCGGCCAAGAAGGCGGTGAAGCTCTGCGCCAAGTGCAAGTACTATGGCCCCACGCTGCCCAAGCCCTCTGCCGGCCTCCTTCCTGACAACCGCCTCAAGTGCGGCCTCCCTGCCTTCACCCACGTCCTCATCGACCAGCTCGGCCCCATCGAGAGCTATGCCAACAGCTACTCCAAGCCCAAGAAGCGGTGGGTGCTCCTGCTCACCTGCGCCGTCAGCCGCGCCATCCATCTGGAGCTCCTCCAGGCGTACTCCACGGAGGCCGTCATCGAGGCTCTGCGTCGCTTCTGGGCCAAGCGTGGACTACGCTCCGGCACCGTCTACCTGGACAGAGCCACCGCCTTCACCGGCCTCGTCCTCGCCCTCCGCGCCTTCGCCGCCAACCATCAGCTCAAGCTCTCCTTCTCTCCAGTTTGAGCGCCATGGCGGATGGGAGTGGTGGAGCGACTGGTGTCTCTCGTCAAGAAGAGTCTGCGTCCCGCCCTCTACAAGAGCCGCCTCGACGACTTCGCCCTACTCACCCTCCTCTCCGACATCGAGGCCGGCCTCAACGCCCGTCCTCTCCTTCCCCTCACCGATGCCCCCAACGACCTACAGCCCCTCACCCCCGCACACCTCCTGGGAGGAGACGCCAGCTTCGGCCTCGCCCAGTACCAGACCTACACCTACTCCCAAGGCCTCTCCCGCCGTCTCCGCGACCTGGCTCGCCTTCTCAGCGACTCCCAGGACACCTTCTGGAGCCGCTGGCGCTTGGAGTACAAGCACTGGTTGGTGGAGCGCGGCTTCGAGCAGCAGCGCCTGGGCAAGGACTCCTACGTCTCCATCTCCAAGGCCTATCTCCTGGCCAGCCCCAAGCCTCGCCCGGAGTGGAAGCTGGTGCGGGTCGTGAAGAAGTACGTGGGCAAGGACGGCGTCTGCCGCTACGTCCGCGTCATCGACAGCTCCGGCTACGCCTCCGACCACTCCATCTCCCACCTTCTGCCCCTGGAGGCTGAGGTGGAAGAAGCAGATCAAGTCCCAGCCGACGCCGCCTGCCCCGTCCCCGGCGAGATCGAGGAGGAAGCTGACGAGTCGAGTGGGGAGCTGGCGGGTTCCGCCCGTACGCGCGGCCTCGCCTTCCACCCCCCGTCCGTCATCGACCACAATTACTGCTGATCCTCCCCCTTCCCACTTCAGCCTATTTCTTCTCTTTTATCCTTTTTGTTTTGCTCCAGGCCTATTGCCCCCTGTTGAGCTTTAGCATTCTCTTTTGGCCTAGTTTCACTCTAGGGCCCTCCTCTGTCGCCTTCGGGGTGCTCTTCATCATCTGCTTCATGTTCATGCCTAGCATGGTGATTCTTCCTCTTTCCCCGCTTTGCTGTCAAAGAGGCCCGGGAGCACTGTCGGGGCGTGGGAGTGCGGGGAGCCCGGAGACGGTACTTCTCGTCGTGAGAGTCCGTTCCCTCCTTCCCCACTTCGTACGCTCCACGCTCATTGGTCCCCGACCTTTCCCGCCTCCCCCCAGACACAGCTCGCCTGCTGGGGCACCTCTTGCCACACTCTCCTCACATTCGCTCCTATTCTCTGTCCCACTCCCCCTTGGAGACCTTCTAAGAAAACTTGGTGGTGGAGGGTTTGTGCTTGCGCGACACCGTGACCTTCTCCGGCTTCGCCAAGGCCCACCGCCTCCGCAAGAAGCGCGTCTCCATCCTCACCACCGACATCTCGCACACCCTCGCCAACGCCGTCAGGGCTCGGGATTTCATCACTCACACCTCATCCCCTCCCAACCTACCACTTCCACCCCGACAACTAGTACTAATGGAACTGTCGTTTACAAAATTGATATTACAAAAACCCCGAATTCGATTGATATTCTTGCCATAAGTTTGTAAGCTGGTTGAATGATTAGTGGGAGGGAGGATGGCTAATTGATGCGGATGTCGGAGGGTCTTTAATTCTCTGATTCAACCAAATTGGCCATTTGTACGCATAGTCTCTCACGTAGACGTATGCAATTGATGCTGGTATAAAGGCAAAGGTGAGGGTGCGATAAGAAGGAAGGGAGCGGGGGGGGGGGCTTCCCTCCGAAAAAAAAATAGAGGGGGGGACAAACACATTAGTCAGGGTCGAACAAATTGGGGGGGGACAACACGTAGTTGAAATCAAGGGAGTTTGGGGGAGGTCGGTGAAATACTGCTTGGCCTTCTCCTCCAGGTCGGTGCGGACATTGAGGAGGGGGTGCGTCTCTCCTTCAATCCCTTCTCCTCCCACCAAGCCAGCCACTCAGCCATTGGCCTCGAACCAGTGCATTCTCAGGGGCGCCGATGACGAGTGGCTCCCCGCCGCCGGCGTACTGGGCTATGGCCAGGCCGCTGAGGGCGTAGCAGGTGTGGTAGTAGTCTGGGCTCCTGTACCCACCACACCCTCTGCCCACACGGAAGGGAAAGGAGGTGAGGAAGAAGGCAACTTCCCCGGCTTGTCGAAGAGGCCCCCACTGCTTTCGCTCTGGCAGCAGTTCAGGATGTAGTCCTGCAGCGCTCGCGCATTGAACAGCACCTCCGTCTTTCCACCTGGTCAAGCCATGAAGGAGGTCAGGTCTGCCATGAGTAGGAGGCAAATGGAAGCTGGGCACCTTTGCCCTCGTCTTTGCGGATGGCGTCGATGATGGGGAAGCAGGCGGCCTGCCAGAAGGAGTAGCAGACGTCCACCAGCTTGTTCGTCCGCCCCTGCAGGGTAGAGAGGGGTGTGTAGGCGAGGAGTTTGGAGGTGGGTGGCTGACTGAACCTGGAAGCCTCCCTCTAGAGGCATCTGTTTGTGCACGAGCCAGCGCGTGAGGCTGGGTAGATGGGCAAGGTGTGGATGGCCGAGGAGGCAGAGGGCGGCCAGAGCGCAGTAGGTGTAGCCGCCGTGCGCCTCGTTCCCGCGGCTGGCCCCGAAGCCGCCCTCGTAGGTCTGGCAACTGGCCAGCAGAAGCAATAGGAGGGGCTGAGGGGGGGGGGGGGGGGGGACGGGAACCGCATGATCCACTCTGGGGTCCCGTCGAAGAGGCCGGGGGCATCGGCGATGGCGGTGATGGAGGCGGCGGCGACGGCCAGGTACGCCCCCCGCACGTCCTCCTCGCCCCCCGCGCACAGTCGGAAGCCCCCGTCAGAGCTCCGCATGCTGCGCAGGAAGTTGAGCAGCTTGGTCCTGTGTGGCTCCATGTTCCTTGGGGAAGAAAGACAAAGAACGGAGTGTGAACCGATCGATGGAGGCGTAGGCAGCGTCGGTGGCGAGGGTGACGAGTGCCATGACGGCGGCGTAGGTGGTGGCCAGATGAGCGTCCTGCCCCGGCCCCCCTCCATAGCCCCCACCCTCCGCCTCGCAGGTTTTGAGGAACTCCACTATCCTACACCCATCAGAGCTCATGCTGGTGCAGGTGCCAGATTCAAGTTCAGGAGCTAGCCGATGCTTGGAGTCGTCGCTGAGCTTGTGGTCGAGGAGGGCGAGGCCGTGGGTGATCCAGTAGACGAGCCAGGGGCGACTGGCGTCCAGACACTGCAGCCAAGGCTGGGCCAGATGACTGGCTGGGAGGGGGCTGAAAGGGGGTAAGAGGAAGCAAACCTCAAACTTGGCGGGGAGGCCGCGCAGGCCTTGTGCCAAGAAGTGTTCGTGCTTGTGGCGGAGGAGACGGGAGCCGGCGTCCAAGCTGGCGTCGGCGAGGACGCGCTGACGGGCCTTGTCGTACTCCGCCAACACCGAGGCTTCCACACTCGCCTAGGCCATGCCCTGCTCTTCGCGAGAGGAGGAGGAGGAGGGAGGGAGGAGATAAGGAGGCAGACCTGCTCCTTGAGTGTGGCGGAGGGGAAATCGTCGCTGGGCATGGCAAATCGATTGGAAGCATGGCAGAAAAGCTCCTCCATCCTTTTACCCTGGCTTCTTTTCAAATGCCTGGCTTAGCCTAGCCGCACCTTTTGAGGATAAATCCGCGCGGTTGCCCCCTCCACTTCCTGCCAGAGGCCTGGCGCAACCCCGCCGCTGCTTCCCTACCCACAGCTGCTATTCTACGCGCAAATTCAGCGCCTCCCAGCTCTCCAACTATCAGCTGTTCATTTCAATTCTTGTTCTTCTGCTTGTTTCCTTCATTTATTCAATACTTCTCTCTTCTGTCATTTCTTCGGAAACAACCAGCTGCCAATGTTTCAACACTAGCGCATGCCAAAATAGGGTGCGCTGCACGCTGGTACCTGCTGGTGAGCATGGGTGGGATGTTTCTCTCAGTGTGAGGTGCGATAATGCTGGTAGGCGGGGCGGGGGCTGAATGTAGGGCGAGGAGGAAGGGGTGCATGACTGCGCGGTTTTTGCCAGCAAGCCGGGAAACTGGAACAGCATGCCTCCCCTCCCCCCATCACCTCCATGCGGGTTGTAACTGGTCCAGCTCCGTTCCACACACCCCAACCCTCACCAGCCTCAGTACAATGCGCGCCCAGATCTCACCTGTCCACCCTGCTGTTCTGTCCTCTGTTGAGGCATCAGTTTTTGGCGCCCTCCTGCTCCTGGCTGAGGATGGAGGAGGGTGTGGAGTGTTTGCGGAGAGCTAAGCTTTCGCCTCTCTGGCCGCTAGCCGCCTGTTGACACACTAAGCACGCCCATACACTTACACACACACCATCTATCCCCCACCGGCCTCTCCCTCCCTCCCTCTCTGCCCATCAGCCCTCCCTCCTGCACTCCTGGACGTCACCTTCTCTCTCCACCCCCTGAAGTGGGGAGCCCAGCTGCTTTTTACCTACTCCCTCTCTGCACAGCCCGCTTTTGGCAGCCCGCCTTTCACTCACTCCCTCCCTCCCCACTCCCTTTGCGGCCTGCCACTGCCACCCACCCCCCCCCCTTCCCCCTACCACCCGTCGTCCATCGCCTTTTCACACCTCTTCTCTGCCTAACTGAGTCGAATTCCACATCAGGGCGGGCGCCTTGCCCTGACTTTCGGGAGGATTGAAGAAGTGATAGGGATCTCTTGGGGGACGGAGATGGGGGGCGCGAAGGAAGTCGGGGAGGCAGGCAGGAACAATGACGCCCTTGACCGAATGGTCGCACAGTTTGGGGTCGCTTTTTTCAGCAGACTGCGCACGCTCTGCCCAACCCCCTTTCTTCTCATCTATCTGTGTCCGATTAAACTGCTCAAGAGCCCATTCAGACCTCGTTGCGGCGCGAAAACAAACGCCTGATTGTGAGATTATAGGGTCCTGCTGTTCGAAGAACAATTATTAAGAATTTTCCAGAATATAATTTATTCATTCTGCACTTCTTTCCTAAGCACGTGATAATGGTTGAAGCAGTTGGCAGGAGATGAAAGAAATGTGGTAGAGAATGGCAATGAAGGAGGTGGAGCGTAAGATTGAGATGCTGCGGCAGTCTGGTGCTGAGATCTCCACTCGCAAGACTCGCCCCGTTCCACAGCCCAACAGGTATGTCTCACTTCCCCTTCAGCAACATTCTGCTTCTCTTCCGGCTAAATTAGCTTCCGGCTCCGGGTACATTTTGGGGAAGAGCTCTTCCTCGTTTAGAGAAATTTCAAATGCATCTATTATTCTAATTATCCAGAGATGCGCTTAGAAATATACAAAAGGGAAGTTAGTTTGAAAAAGCCCCTTCGAAAAACGTCAGAAATATCTGCATTTATACAAAGAGAGGGAGAGGAAAAAAGCAGGCTAAGTAAGTAGAAGAAGAAGGAATGTAAGATGAATGGGAAACTGCGCAGATGACTAGAAGTGAGCGTTGGCGGAGGCTGCTAAGCCGCTTGTTCCATTGTCTCCCTCCCTTCACCTACCTGGCCTCTGCCCACTTCATCCCGTCTGCTTTTGCTCTTCCCACTCCAATCCCTGATCAGGTCACAGGGAAGCCAGTTCCTGCTAGAGCTATTGCTCATCCCAATCAACTCAACATGTCGTAAAATCAATAGCTCGGGGAAATTTGATGCTTACCAAATCAACCAAAATTGATTTCGATCAATTTCTTTGTTATTGCTAGCTGTATGAATAGGGTCTAGAAACTGGACTGGTCTTCCTGGATATGCCGAGCCAAGCGTCCAGTTGGAAAGCTTTCTAACGGGCACTTCAGACGCCTCGGAGGTGGGACCAGATGGGATCCTGCCCCCTCACTTCACTCAAACCCCTGCCCTCAAACACTCTGCTGGGAACTACTCTTTTCTTTCATATATTTCCTTCTCATACACTTCCAGCCAAGCGCATTAAACGGCCCATTCTTTCCCCCATTCCTAGGGCCTGCACGGTAATGCTGGGATATTCATCCTCCTTGCCTGCCAAGATGGAAGACGAAGTTCTCCTAGTACCTACACCTTTTGCACCTGAAGGGATTGGCGGGGCGGTAGACGAGACTGTGCCGCCACCCTTACTTCCTCACTCCTTTCTCTTCAGCGAATATTTACCCTTCCATCTCTCGCATTCCGCCACATTTTTACACCGCTTTTTTACTTAGGTGATTTTTCTATGTTCCATTGCAAGCCTGAAGCAACGACTTTTCAACTCAGCAATATGCGGCCTGTAGCTAACGCGTTATAGTATGATTCCTTCTAGTGGTGTGGAAGAAAAAGTAGGTGCGATAGGGAGAATGTCGGTCAGTCCCGCAGAGTGCGGGTGAGAGGGGGAGGGGGGCATATTCCCTCGCCTGTAATCCAGACCGGAGCATAGGCCAGACTCCTTCTCAACTATTGCCCCTTGCGTCCTCAATCTCATTTCTTACGCCCCTATTCTACTTGTTTTTCCACCCCACTATTCTTCCAGCATCATCTGGAGGCCGACTCGCAAACTGTCAGCCTCCATTAGGGAGCATTGAGAGGAGGTTTTCAGCCGTGGGAACTATGTGACAACGCTGACGTTCGGCGGTTCCTACCAGGCAGAGCCCGCAGCACTCAGCCCCGGCGCCACCGTCATCAGCGTCAACAACTCCGCCAGTTCACCCCTCTTCCTTCTCCCACCTCGTCCCCCCAACTCCTACACCTCTCCAGGCGACATGGAGTCTGGCCACCGCAGCCTCTGGTCCGCCGAGTCCAGCGAACCCTCCCACACCTCCTCCTCCTCCCTCCACCTCACCGCCCCTGCTCCCGTTTGCCCTCTCCCCAGCCAGAGCCTCAAAAAGAGCCCAGAAGAAGCGATTGAAGGAGAAACGGGAGCGACTGACGGCCAGCAATCTCTTCCCCTCCCAGTCCAGGGTGAAGTGGACGCCGCTGTCGCCGGAGCAGGCATCGCCCAATCCTCTTCTCTCTGCCGCAGAGGCCAATGCCAAGAATCGGTAGGCTTTTAGCGGAAGAGGTGGGGCAGAGAAAGCAAAGCGGATATTGTCAGGTCCTTCTCCACCGGCCTCCTCCACTACGCCTCCCACTACAGCTCTGCCGAGCAGGGCATCAATGGCAACGAAAGCATT
Organism: Ptycholaimellus sp. GST1_10; assembly: GCA_030248095.1. NCBI lineage: Eukaryota > Metazoa > Nematoda > Chromadorea > Chromadorida > Chromadoridae > Ptycholaimellus > Ptycholaimellus sp. GST1_10. The sequence goes on along the minus strand of JASANA010010589.1, from coordinate 45,515 downwards.
ACCAGTAAAATCCTTTCTTCAGGGGCGCCGGGCCTTGGGAAACCTGTTTCTCTGAGTCCGCGTGCCGCGTGTAGAGAGGCCTCCTGGAAAACACTAGACAGGCACGCCATGAACTGCTGATTGCAGGCAGTTTGCGGTGTAGGTCTTCCGAGTGATGGCCATTTGCAGGCTCCTCAGGGCACGGAACTCTCAACTCCCCGCCATCATCACAGGAGCAGACGTTGAGCAAGCCTCAGCCGCAAGTCAGGGCTCAGAGCCTCCTCAGCGTTGCCACCCTACCCCGTTACCACTTCTTGCAACCTCACAGCTGAGAAGTTTACATTTAAAATTGGTTAGATTTTGGCAAATATTTTTTTGGCTAATCTTTGTTACCAAATATTAAATCATCTCTACTGTCTTAATTTGAGATTACTTTCATGTCGAAGTTACCTCAATTATTTTTCAATTTTCGTAATACTAATTTTTGGAGGCTGTAAAAACAACATTATGCGGGCATAATTTTGGGAAAAAAAAAAAATAAAAAAAAATATATGTCCCTATAATTGGTGCTTTCCTTAAAAACAACCCTTAACTTTTTAGAGGCATGTCCCCAGTGTTTCTGATTTTGTAATTTTATATTTTGTGAAAATATAAAATTATAAAATGTACTGTATTTCTATTCTATAATTTGGCCATATTTTTATTCCTATTTATTCTATATTTTTCAGAAAATTGTATTTTCATTTTATTCTATTGCGTAAGAGTCATATTCTGTCATATTTTCAACTTGATTTTATAAGCCGATTTTAGGGTGATTTTTTAATGGCCATATTCCATAAATATTTTTTAAAATTTGGGCCGAAATTTGAGTTTGAGACATGGAGAATGCTAATTGCTGGTAGAGAAACCAAATTTCATGTGGAGAAACCTAGTGGAGTACTGTGACGGTTGCGTTTTTGAATCTAAGCCGAAATTTGAGCTTGAGTTATGGAGAATGATTGATGTCCTCACCCCATCTAAATTCTCCACAAAATTCCCTTTCGAATGGCGTTTAAATCATGCGAAAAGCTTTTCTAGAACTCGAGTTATGACCTTTTGACTATTCCTGTAGACCTGGGTCAATTTTGATTCGACCCAACATTATGTCGACCCAACATTATGTCGACCCAACATTATGTCGACCCAACATTATGTCGACCCAACATTATGTCGACCCAACATTATGTCGACCCAACATTATGTCGACCCAACATTATGTCGACCCGACATAATGTCGACCCGACATAATGTCGACCCGACATAATGTCGACCCGACATAATGTCGACCCGACATTATGTCGACCCGACATTAGGGCGGCCCGACATAATGTCGGGGCGGATCAATATTGTCCCAGGCCAGCAGGAATCAACAAAAGGTCATAACTCGAGTTCTAGTAAAGCTTTTTGCATGATTCAAACGCCATTAGAAAGGGAATTTTGTGGAAAATTCAATGGGACTGTGGAGAGAAGGCCCAGTGCAGTTGGATAAGGCTTACCCATGAGGACAGATGGCCAATTGCTGCTGGGGAAGGCTGGTGGAGTACTGTGGCAGTTGCATTTGTGCATCTTAGCCGAAATTTGAGTTTGAGACGTGGAGAATGCTAATTGCTGGTAGAGAAGCCAAATTTCATGTGGAGAAGGCTAGTGGAGTACTGTGACTGTTGCGTTTTTGAATCTAAGCCGAAATTTGAATGGGAGCAGTGGAGAATGCTAATTGCTGGTAGAGAAGGCAAATTTCATGTGGAGAAGGCTAGTGGAGTACTGTGACTGTTGCGTTTTTGAATCTAAGACGAAATTTGAATGGGAGCAGTGGAGAATGCTAATTGCTGGTTGAGAAGGCAAATTTCATGTGGAGAAGGCTAGTGAAGTACTGTGACTGTTGCGTTTTTGAATCTTAGCCGAAATTTGAGCTTGAGTTGCGTTTTTGAATCTTAGCCGAAATTTGAGCTTGAGTTTTGGAGAATGATTGATGTCCTCACCCCATCTAAATTCTCCACAAAATTCCCTTTCGAATGGCGTTTAAATCATGCAAAAAGCTTTACTAGAACTCGAGTTATGACTACTTGTTGATTTGGGTCGACATAATGTTGGGTCGACATATTGTCGGGCCGACATTATGTCGACCCGACATTATGTCGACCCGACATTATGTCGACCCGACAATATGTCGACCCGACATAATGTCGGCCCGACAATATGTCGGCCCGACATTATGTCGACCCGACATTATGTCGACCCAAATCAGCAAAAAGTCATAACTCGAATTCTACTAAAGCTTTTTGCATGATTCAAACGACATTCGAAAGGGAATTTTGAGCAGAATTTTGAGGGGTTGAGGCTGGCGATGGGGCTGGCGATGGGGCTGACGATGGGGCTGCCGCTGCCGATTGGGGCTGCCGATGGGCAGAAGGAATGAGAGCAGGTTGGAGAAGGGCAGGGTATTGGGGCTGCCGATGGGCAGAAGGAGTGACAGCAGGTTGGAGAAGGGCGGGATATTGGGGCTGCCGATGGGCAGAAGGAGTGAGAGCAGGGTGGAGAAGGGCGGGGTATTGGGGCTGCCGATGGGCAGAAGGAGTGACAGCAGGTTGGAGAAGGGCGGGATATTGGGGCTGCCGATGGGCAGAAGGAGTGAGAGCAGGTTGGAGAAGGGCGGGATATTGGGGCTGCCGATGGGCAGAAGGAGTGAGAGGAAGGTGGAGAAGGGCGGGGTATTGGGGCTGCCGATGGGCAGAAGGAGTGAGAGCAGACTGGAGAAGGGCGGGATATTGGGGCTGCCGATGGGCAGAAGGAGTGAGATCAGGTTGGAAAAGGGCGACATATTGGGGCTGCCGATGGGAAATCTGGTGGAGAAGGCTGATCGATGTCCTCATTTCCTCTAAATTCTCCACAAAATTCCCTTTCGAATGGCTGCTGCTTGGGAAGGCTGGTGGAGTCTCCACAAAATTCTCCACAAAATTCCCTTTCGAATGGCCAATTGCTGCTTGGGAAGGCTGGTGGAGTACTGTGGCAGTTGCGTTTGTGCATCTTAGCCGAAATTTGAGTTTGAGACGTGGAGAATGCTAATTGCTGGTAGAGAAGCCAAATTTCATGTGGAGAAGGCTAGTGAAGTACTGTGACTGTTGCGTTTTTGAATCGAAGCCGAAATTTGAATGGTAGAAGTGGAGAATGCTAATTTCTGGTAGAGAAGGCAAATTTCAGGTGAAGAAGGCTGGTGGACTACTGTGGCAGTTGCGTTTTTGAATCTTAGCCGAAATTTGAGCTTGAGTTATGGAGAATGATTGCTGTCCTCACCCCATCTAAATTCTCCACAAAATTTCCTTTCGAATGGCGTTTAAATCATGCAAAAAGCTTTACTAGAACTCGAGTTATGACTTTTTGCTTATTTGGGTCGACATATTGTCGGGTCGACATTATGTCGGGTCGACATAATGTCGACCTGACAATATGTCGACCTGACATTATGTAGACCCGAATCAACAAAAAGTTATAACTCGAGTTCTAGTAAAGCTTTTTGCATAATTCAAACGCCATTCAAAAAGGAATTTTGAGGAAATTGTGAGGGGGTGAGGACAGAAGGCTGACTGCAGGTGGCGAAGGCTTATCGATGAGAACATATGGCCAATTGCTGATGGAGAAGGCAGGTGGAGCACTGTGAATGTTGCGTTTTTGAATCTTAGCCGAAATTTGAATGGGACCAGTGTAGAAGGCCAGTCGCAGGTGGAGAAAGCCAATTTCTGGTGGAGAGGGCTGGTGGAGTACTGTGGCAGTGGTGGATTGCATGGGTGTTTTTCACAACTATAATCTGACTAAATAAAGATTTTCAATTTTATAAGGCTTATAAAATTGAAAATAACATTAAAAAATAAGAATATGGCATAGGGCATATGAAATAATAAAATACACCTTATTTCTATTTCATAAAAATCGCATATTTTATTCTTATTTTATGCTTTATTTTTAAGCCATATTTTTTAACGTTATAAAATATATATTTATTCTCATTTTCAACTCTAATTTTGAGCAGTGTTTATTTTCATTCTTATTTATTCCGTAATTTTGGACATTCCATATTTTCATTCTTATTTATTCTCTAAGGATTCCCGAAATCAGAAACACTGGGTGGTACTGCCACAGTATGGACCATGGCTCCTAAGCAACTATGGGTGGTACTGCCACAGTATGGATCATGGCTCCTAACCGACTATGGGTGGTACTGCCACAGTATGGACCATGGCTCCTAAGCAACTATGGGTGGTACTGCCACAGTATGGATCATGGCTCCTAAGCAACTATGGGTGGTACTGCCTACAGTACTGGACCATGGCTCCTAAGCAACTATGGGTGGAGTTCTACTGCCACAGTATGGATCATGGCTCCTAAACAACTATGGGTGCGTTCTGCCACAGTATGGATCATGGCTCCTCAGCAAATATGGGTGGTACTGCCACCCAGGATGGATCATGGCTCCTAAGCAACTATGGGTGGTGGTACTGCCACAGTATACACGCATTTTGACTAAGCCTAAGGGGTTGCCGTAAACAGTATCCTAGTACTACTCCTGGCAGTAGGCAGACTAACTAGTAGCATGACGAACTCGGTATAGACTAACTATACTCCATCATATTTGTACTGATGTATTTTAGAACTTTTTAGAATTGAGAATTATGTATTGAGAATTTAGAATTTAATTGAGAATTTTTAGAAATGTCCGGCAAAGTTCAGGGTCATTATTGGGTTACCCACCTTTGGACTTTGCCGGAGAAAATCGCACACTCTCCGGCAATTATTCTCGGCATTTTCTCCGGCAAAGTCCAAGATTGACAACCAGCCTAACCGGTGACAATAAACTGTCTGGCAAAGAAAGGCACCTCTAGCTGTTCGTCTTTTGTACAAGTTTGCTCTCAGCCCAGCCCCTTCTGATCCGATTCTGTTCTGCGACGATTCTGTTCTGCTCGGCAAGGCATGTTCCATGTCATTCTGCTCCGATTCACATTGTGCTTGGACGTCCTTGAAGTTGTTTCAATGGATGGGGCCCAGTGGTCTGGGCCCTGGGGTAAAAAGTAGAAAAAAAAGCAAAAAGTGGAAAAAGTGGAAAAATAAAAACTTATTTTTCAGAAAATTTTAGGTGAAATGAAATTTGAAACATAATGATTTTTGGGGTCCGTGAGGTGGAGTGGAAGTGGAGTATAAAACCCTTTTACTTTCCAACCTATTTTTTACTTTTCCACTTTTTACTTTTTTTTATTATTTTTCACTTAAATTGGCCCCCTTATAATGACTAAGACGTAGATTTTCCCCGCGTGGAACCAAAAATTTTTAAAATTTTTTGCGAAAGATTTTTTAGAATAAATTCTAGATATTTTTAGCAAAATTTTTTTTCAAATTTTTTTTTTGGAAATTTTTTCTAAAATGTTTGTCATCGTTTTTATGTTGAAGCATAGGCCGCCTCCACCGTCCCTAGATTGAAGCATAGGGGCCCTACCCCCCTATGTTGATGCCACACCACACCCCACATCCCCACCCCTCTCCTGTCTTTGTAGAGTTGAAAACTAGGACTGAAGACTGTCTGAGGCTTGCCTTCTATGCCTCCTAGTGTTGGCCTAATGTACAATAGTCCACTGTTTTGAGGTGCTGGGAGAGGCTCCGCTTCAAATTCAGCATTTATCTGGTGTTTTTAGAAATTTTTGGGTTTTTAGGTGAAAAAAAGATAGAAAAAAATAGAAAATGGTTGGAAAGTGGAAAAAAAGTGGAATAGGGTGAATCGAATGGAGAGGAAGCCAAATGAGGTGAAGTGGAGGTGGAGTAAATGGTCTCAGCGTGGTGTGAAAAAGTGAAGTAGAACTCCAAATCGTTTTACCCCAGAGCACTGATGGGGCCCCTTGCACGGCTCAATGTAGTTGTTTCCATCAATTTGGCGTGTTGAAGTTGTTTCAATGAATACGCCACCACTTTTGCGCGGCCGAAGGCCGCCTGCCGCGGAGGGCAGGGCAGTCAGAGCTCCGAAGGCCGTAGGGCATGGGTGCGGAGGCCCCGGAGCGTAGCCTAGCATGCGAAGCATCCTATGCGAAGCGTAGGGGCCGTAGCGCCCATGCCCGGAGGCCGGAGGAGCTCTGGCGCCCTGCCCAAAGCGGCGGGCGACCAAGGCCCGCTTAAGCAGTTACCCCATTTTTCGTCGGATTCCGCATATATATATATATGTGTCCGTTCGCGGCTGGGCCTCCGTGGTTTTTCAACGAAATTGGCTGAAATTTTGTGTGAGGGTCCGCCTGGGTGGTGGCTCGAGGCGTTATTTGGGGATCGGCGTAATTTTTTGATTTTCGCTCAAAACTTAATTTTTTTGATGTTTCAAAATACGAAAATTCATAAATCACTGGTTTTTCAATGAATTCAGCTGATTTTTGGCAGGTACATCTGTCTTGGTGACATCTTGAAACTGTTAAAAGGAATTTTTGAAAAACTTATTATTTCTTGATTTATAGTCAAAAACCCAAAATCTTGATGTTTCAAAAATATTAATAAGCATTTTAATAAGCATATCAAACGAATTTTGGCTTGTACGTCTGTCTTGGAGATATCTTAAAGCTGTTTTAAGGAATTTTTGGAATATTTATTATTTCTTGATTTATAGTCAAAAACCTAAAATCTTGATGTTTCAAAATTTCAAACAAGCTTAAATTGCTGGTTTTTCAATGAAATCAGCTAAATTTTGGGATGTACGTCTGTCATGCCAAAGACCAAAGCGAGGCCGCGCATCTCTTGGCAACCGCCGAGAATACCTTGTTTTCCCAGTACCCGGAGTCTTTATATGATAAGAAGGAGGAAAAATATGTCAAACCTGATTTTTGTCAAACCAATTTTTTGTTTATGAAGACTACACTGCTGCTCATAATTTGATATGAATGGCATATGCGGACAAACGGACGGAAAATGGGGTAACTGTTAAAGCGGGCCTTGGCCGCCCGCCGCTCCGGGCAGGGCGCCGAGTTCCTACGGCCTCCGGGCACGGGTGCTACATGCTAGGCTATGCTCCGGGGCCTCCGCACCCATGCCCTCCGGCCTCCGGAGCTCTGACTGCCCTGTCCTCCGCGGCAGGCGGCCTGCGGCCGCGCAAAGATTTCAAAATTCTTTAAAGGAAATTTCACTTTGTTTTGTATCCTATATACTAGAACTTTGTCAATAAATGCAGGATGAATGAAACGCTGATTGAACTCCTGATGGAGCACCCTGGAAGCATTAAATACTACAGCTGCTTCTACAACCGAAACTGAAGAAACCTCTGCTTCAACCACAGGCGCTACAACTCTCACTGAGGGCCCAGAGTAGCGTTGAGCACTCTGCCATCGCCAACTACTGCCACCAATCGCACCGAAAACACGTTCAGCTGATCCATTTATGCTCTTCGGGATTCTCGCAGCCAGCGGCAGCCTTGCTAGGTTCTCAGCCGAAAGCACGAACCAGAACCACTCACACGACGTGGGAATTAAAATGGACCAAGATCACCGTCAAAGATTTCCACCCAAACGCAAGCCCCAATCGACAATCCTCTCATGCTCCGTATTCCTTTTCTCTGCTGCTCAGTCCTTATGCTTCCTCTGCTTTCCTCTGCAGGCAACGTTACAGCTCAGCGGCCCTGCTAACGGCAGCCGTAGTGCTCGCTCTTCCATGAGCCGCCGCCTCCTCCCAGTCTGCCTTCGGCTCCCAGAGTCCAATTTGCTCAAATCACCAGAAGACAATCGCCTAGTCGCGGATTCGTCTCTCTGCCGCTCTCTTCGATTCGCCTATGCTTTCCATCACTTTGGTCAATGTGTGTAACGAATTTCATCGTCTTTTCTGCTGCATGTGGCGGCATATCACCGTTTATTTCCTACCCAGCAGGCTCAAGTCTGCTTTGCAATCAGAATAATTTGAGGTCTCGTTTAGAAAATCAGAGGAAACACCGGGAGAGCTGATATCTTAGGGATTGATGAAGTGACAAACCATCAGAAAGACTAGGGGCCAACTCCATCCTTTCATCCAAAAGCTCAAATCGCTCTGGTTTTAAATAAAGATATTTGGCAGGGTTTAAACTGGTGCTTTAGCTATTTGATCTGGTATGAAATCCTTCAAAAACTCAACAGTGGAGCTTGGACTCTAAGCATGAAAATTTGAGTACACGCGCTATTTTAATTTCGTTTTCAAGAAAAGGAAAGAAGATAATCGCAAGAATTGGCCTTCAAAATGGCACTTGTTGAAATTGCTGAGCAAATGCCACTTGTTAAATTGGAAAAAGGCTTAGTAAAACGGACAATCACTGGTACACAAGATCCCAAAACCAGACACGAACTATTTTGGGTACCCAAACGGAAAAAAGCAGAAGCCATTAGCCTTCTTTGCCTTTTTTAGCCGCCGGTTCATCCCCATGGACCGCTGCGGACTCTGAAAACCTTTGCGCCGTATGACAGTGCAAGATATGGCCGAGGAAAAGGGAGGACCTTGGGCCAAAGCCGCGAGGTCGGACAGGGCCTGGCTGGTGGGACTCGGCTCATCACCTACAATCAGACCTAGCCTCTTCGCTTTTCAGTCCCGAAGTGATCGATACCCGGTTGATTGGCGGCAGGCTCCTCATCAGAGTCCAGGTCGAGGTGGATGATCTCGACGGCTTTCTGGTCCTCGTCGAGGGCGAGGACCTCGTCGTCCTCCAGCTTCGCCGCTTCGTATCCGCCATCAGCGCCGGCTCCGGCTCACCCGTCACCCGGCACACCAGACGCTCCAGCACGTCGTTGGCCACCAGCACCATGCCCTCCTCCAGCCGCAGCGCCGTCGCCAGCTTACGCGCCTCCCCCTCACGCACCGCCAGACGCACCTGCCGCGGCTCCCTCGTCGCCAGACGCACCCGAAGCCCTGTCCATCCATTCCTTCCTTCCTTCTACTTGGGGAGGGTAGTAGTAGGGTATGCCTCCAGTGTTGACAGCCTTGTCCTTGGCGCGGACGAGGGTGGCCTGGACTCTAGGGCGGCGGAGCGGAGGCGAGCGGAGAGGGATGGCGTTGGAGTCGTGGCGGAGGCGGACCATGTGGACCAGGTCCAGCTCTGGATTGGCTTCCGGGGGAAGGAGGGGCGCGAGGGCCGCTCTCAGACGCTCCTCATCGGCAGCCGTCAGGTCAAAGTTTCCGCACAGGGTCGGAGAACTCGGCCAAAAGTTGGTAGATCTCCAGCCAGAAATCTCGCTCCACAGCCCTGAGGTAGTCATTCTATTGATTGAGTGCTCCTCAAAAGCTGGCGCCTGTAACCATGAAACAGGGCCTGTTTCTTCCACCGGTGTTGGACTCGCGCACGGTGTTTCGCCGTTTTTCTTTCTCCTTTTCCTGTATTGCCCTCTTCTTGTTGCTAGGGATGAGTGAAAGAGAGGCAAGGGGCTGCCTCGTCTTCAGACTCGGATTCTGAGCCGAGCAGCTCTCGCTTGTGCTCTTCCTCAAATTGCACTGGGACCTCGGACAGAAAGGTGGCCTAGCAAAAGCGTTAAGCGTGGTGTGAAATCCAGTTGGGGTCGTGAAGAGTAAGGTGCCTGGATTTTGCTGCGACCTTGACTTTGTAGTTCCTTGGCAGCGGCAACGAGCTTCTCAGCTGTATAGGCTGACTTGGCCTTCACTCGAATCGTTTTCGGCGCCTCTGGCAATCGCCAAGAGCGTTTCAGCCACTGAATGTTATCCATCACACTCCATCCTTTTTTTTTCTCATGTGAGCAAGCAAACAAATCAAGGATAGGGAAAGGAGAGAACCTCATTTGGGAGGAGGTCGAGGCTGGTGTAGAAGGCGTTGATGAGGCGCTTGTCCTGGGGCGTGAGGGCACTGCGCTTCTTCCTGGGCTCCGAGAGGCCGTCCACCCCGCGCAGCTCCAGCCAGAAGGGTGGTGGGCCCAGATGATGTGGGAGGAGGAGAGAGAACCTCATTTGGGAGGAGGTCGAGGCTGGTGTAGAAGGCGTTGATGAGGCGCTTGTCCTGGGGCGTGAGGGCACTGCGCTTCTTCCTGGGCTCCGAGAGGCCATCCACCCCGCGCAGCTCCAGCCAGAAGGGTGGTGGGCCCAGATGATGTGGGAGGAGGAGAGAGAACCTCATTTGGGAGGAGGTCGAGGCTGGTGTAGAAGGCGTTGATGAGGCGCTTGTCCTGGGGCGTGAGGGCACTGCGCTTCTTCCTGGGCTCCGAGAGGCCATCCACCCCGCGCAGCTCCAGCCAGAAGGGGGGGTGGGCCCAGATGATGTGGGAGGAGGAGAGAGAACCTCATTTGGGAGGAGGTCGAGGCTGGTATAGAAGGCGTTGATGAGGCGCTTGTCCTGGGGCGTGAGGGCACTGCGCTTCTTCCTGGGCTCCGAGAGGCCGTCCACCCCGCGCAGCTCCAGCCAGAAGGGTGGTGGGCCCAGATGATGTGGGAGGAGGAGAGAGAACCTCATTTGGGAGGAGGTCGAGGCTGGTGTAGAAGGCGTTGATGAGGCGCTTGTCCTGGGGCGTGAGGGCACTGCGCTTCTTCCTGGGCTCCGAGAGGCCGTCCACCCCGCGCAGCTCCAGCCAGAAGGGTGGTGGGCCCAGATGATGTGGGAGGAGGAGAGAGAACCTCATTTGGGAGGAGGTCGAGGCTGGTGTAGAAGGCGTTGATGAGGCGCTTGTCCTGGGGCGTGAGGGCACTGCGCTTCTTCCTGGGGCTCCGAGAGGCCGTCCACCCCGCGCAGCTCCAGCCAGAAGGGTGGTGGGCCCAGATGATGTGGGAGGAGGAGAGAGAACCTCATTTGGGAGGAGGTCGAGGCTGGTGTAGAAGGCGTTGATGAGGCGCTTGTCCTGGGGCGTGAGGGCACTGCGCTTCTTCCTGGTCTCCGAGAGGCCGTCCACCCCGCGCAGCTCCAGCCCGACGGGAGGTGGGCCCAGATGATGTGGGAGGAGGAGAGAGAACCTCATTTGGGAGGGGGGGGGGGGGGCCCCGGCCGGGGAGGTCGAGGCTGGTGTAGAAGGCGTTGATGAGGCGCTTGTCCTGGGGCGTGAGGGCACTGCGCTTCTTCCTGGGCTCCGAGAGGCCGTCCACCCCGCGCAGCTCCAGCCAGAAGGGTGGTGGGCCCAGATGATGTGGGAGGAGGAGAGAGAACCTCATTTGGGAGGAGGTCGAGGCTGGTGTAGAAGGCGTTGATGAGGCGCTTGTCCTGGGGCGTGAGGGCACTGCGCTTCTTCCTGGGCTCCGAGAGGCCGTCCACCCCGCGCAGCTCCAGCCAGAAGGGTGGTGGGCCCAGATGATGTGGGAGGAGGAGAGAGAACCTCATTTGGGAGGAGGTCGAGGCTGGTGTAGAAGGCGTTGATGAGGCGCTTGTCCTGGGGCGTGAGGGCACTGCGCTTCTTCCTGGGCTCCGAGAGGCCGTCCACCCCGCGCAGCTCCAGCCAGAAGGGTGGTGGGCCCAGATGATGTGGGAGGAGGAGAGAGAACCTCATTTGGGAGGAGGTCGAGGCTGGTGTAGAAGGCGTTGATGAGGCGCTTGTCCTGGGGCGTGAGGGCACTGCGCTTCTTCCTGGGCTCCGAGAGGCCATCCACCCCGCGCAGCTCCAGCCAGAAGGGCCGCTCCTGGGCCCATAGGAGGGCGAGCTCCTTGGCATAGCGGCGTCCCTTCTCTGCCCGCTCGGACTCCTTCTTGGAGGGCGGGCGTAGGCGTTGGCGCAGTGTTGAGTTTGAGAGGACTTTCAGGTCCCGCAGCACCGGCTCCAGCCGCTCCGTGAACTTACGACACCAGCCCAGCACTGCTTCTCGCTTTGCCTGCTCCTTCGCTCGCTCCACGCCTGTTGGCAGAAGGATTGATTGCTAGGCTCTGGGATCAGGCGATGGAAGGGTGGAGGATGAACCGGCCTTCTTCTCGCCAGCGTCAACTAAGCAGGAGGCTTCTGCCTTGGCTGGGCTCATCACCTCCCCGCCCCAGGCTCCAGGGTCAATGCTGAGGTTGTAGCGGACCAGCTTCCCACCATTACGTTGCGTCTCCACGTCAAAATGCTCCTTCAATCCATCAGCCATGCTCCCTGCGGCCGTGAGGGGCAAGGCAACAGAGAACCTTAGTGCGGGGAGGGAAAAAGCCGGACTCCACAGCACTCACGCATTCCAGGGCCAGCATCTCCAGGGCGTAGGCGTAGAGCGCTCGCGTCAGATGCCCGCTCCACAGGGCATCCGCTGACAGCAGCACCTGTTCAGCGCTTCCTAGCCGCATGCTCCCTCGAAGAATGATGGCTGAAAATGGGCAGACCTTCTTGGTAGCAGCGCATTTCTCCTCCAGCTTTTTCATGGTGTCGGCCACGGCCTCCTGGCAGCCGTACCAGGCCTCACTCTGCCAGATGGACTCCTCCCCGAGGCCGGCCAGGGCGCAGGGGCGCTCCACCTGGCACACACTCGCCGTCACCCTCACCCGCCCGTTCACCGCGTCCAGGGCCTTCTCCGCCCGCGGCGTCGTCAGCGCCCAGCCCCAGATCACCGGATCCGTCGTTCGCTTCAGCAGCAGCAGCTCAATTGCCCTCCTTTGCTCCATAGTTTCACAGGACTGCCCAGAGTAAGAGCACTTGGTAGGCGGCCAGGTCGATGGCAAACTGTGCCCTTTGGACGGCTGCATAGCGACCTACATCGTCCAGCCGCCCATGGGATTTGCTTTTCTCCACCAGGGGCTCCGCAACCACAGCCTCGTAGTCCTCCTCACCGCCCCACAGACCGACCACCATGTCCACCATTCGTCGCCCTTTCAACCTTTCACTCTCCACAAGTCACCAGCCCTCGGCTCAATGTCCAACCTCCGTTCCTGCTGTGCAGGCCCAGGTATTCCAGGTTGCACCAGCCGGGGCACTCGAAGCCAAAGTGCTCCTGCAATCAGTTGAGGGAATGCAGTCTGAAGACACTGGGCAGAGGAGAGAAGGCAGGGGAGGCAGGAAACCTGGAATGCCTCGACGTGGATGGAGGCGAACTGGGCGAATTTGATGACGGCGGGGTCCTTGAGGCGCTTCTTGAGCAGGGCCAGCTCCTTCCCCTCCAGGCTGGGGTGGGGCAGAGGAGAGAATGGGGAGGCAGGGAACCTGGAATGCCTCGACGTGGATGGAGGCGAACTGGGCGAATTTGATGACGGCGGGGTCCTTGAGGCGTTTCTTGAGCAGGGCCAGCTCCTTCCCCTCCAGGCTGGGTGGGGCAGAGGAGAGAATGGGGAGGCAGGGAACCTGGAATGCCTCGACGTGGATGGAGGCGAACTGGGCGAATTTGATGACGGCGGGGTCCTTGAGGCGCTTCTTGAGCAGGGCCAGCTCCTTCCCCTCCAGGCTGGGTGGGGCAGAGGAGAGAATGGGGAGGCAGGGAACCTGGAATGCCTCGACGTGGATGGAGGCGAACTGGGCGAATTTGATGACGGCGGGGTCCTTGAGGCGCTTCTTGAGCAGGGCCAGCTCCTTCCCCTCCAGGCTGGGTGGGGCAGAGGAGAGAATGGGGAGGCAGGGAACCTGGAATGCCTCGACGTGGATGGAGGCGAACTGGGCGAATTTGATGACGGCGGGGTCCTTGAGGCGCTTCTTGAGCAGGGCCAGCTCCTTCCCCTCCAGGCTGGGTGGGGCAGAGGAGAGAATGGGGAGGCAGGGAACCTGGAATGCCTCGACGTGGATGGAGGCGAACTGGGCGAATTTGATGACGGCGGGGTCCTTGAGGCGCTTCTTGAGCAGGGCCAGCTCCTTCCCCTCCAGGCTGGGTGGGGCAGAGGAGAGAATGGGGAGGCAGGGAACCTGGAATGCCTCGACGTGGATGGAGGCGAACTGGGCGAATTTGATGACGGCGGGGTCCTTGAGGCGCTTCTTGAGCAGGGCCAGCTCCTTCCCCTCCAGGCTGGGTGGGGCAGAGGAGAGAATGGGGAGGCAGGGAACCTGGAATGCCTCGACGTGGATGGAGGCGAACTGGGCGAATTTGATGACGGCGGGGTCCTTGAGGCGCTTCTTGAGCAGGGCCAGCTCCTTCCCCTCCAGGCTGGGTGGGGCAGAGGAGAGAATGGGGAGGCAGGGAACCTGGAATGCCTCGACGTGGATGGAGGCGAACTGGGCGAATTTGATGACGGCGGGGTCCTTGAGGCGCTTCTTGAGCAGGGCCAGCTCCTTCCCCTCCAGGCTGGGTGGGGCAGAGGAGAGAATGGGGAGGCAGGGAACCTGGAATGCCTCGACGTGGATGGAGGCGAACTGGGCGAATTTGATGACGGCGGGGTCCTTGAGGCGCTTCTTGAGCAGGGCCAGCTCCTTCCCCTCCAGGCTGGGTGGGGCAGAGGAGAGAATGGGGAGGCAGGGAACCTGGAATGCCTCGACGTGGATGGAGGCGAACTGGGCGAATTTGATGACGGCGGGGTCCTTGAGGCGCTTCTTGAGCAGGGCCAGCTCCTTCCCCTCCAGGCTGGGTGGGGCAGAGGAGAGAATGGGGAGGCAGGGAACCTGGAATGCCTCGACGTGGATGGAGGCGAACTGGGCGAATTTGATGACGGCGGGGTCCTTGAGGCGCTTCTTGAGCAGGGCCAGCTCCTTCCCCTCCAGGCTGGGTGGGGCAGAGGAGAGAATGGGGAGGCAGGGAACCTGGAATGCCTCGACGTGGATGGAGGCGAACTGGGCGAATTTGATGACGGCGGGGTCCTTGAGGCGCTTCTTGAGCAGGGCCAGCTCCTTCCCCTCCAGGCTGGGTGGGGCAGAGGAGAGAATGGGGAGGCAGGGAACCTGGAATGCCTCGACGTGGATGGAGGCGAACTGGGCGAATTTGATGACGGCGGGGTCCTTGAGGCGCTTCTTGAGCAGGGCCAGCTCCTTCCCCTCCAGGCTGGGTGGGGCAGAGGAGAGAATGGGGAGGCAGGGAACCTGGAATGCCTCGACGTGGATGGAGGCGAACTGGGCGAATTTGATGACGGCGGGGTCCTTGAGGCGCTTCTTGAGCAGGGCCAGCTCCTTCCCCTCCAGGCTGGGTGGGGCAGAGGAGAGAATGGGGAGGCAGGGAACCTGGAATGCCTCGACGTGGATGGAGGCGAACTGGGCGAATTTGATGACGGCGGGGTCCTTGAGGCGCTTCTTGAGCAGGGCCAGCTCCTTCCCCTCCAGGCTGGGTGGGGCAGAGGAGAGAATGGGGAGGCAGGGAACCTGGAATGCCTCGACGTGGATGGAGGCGAACTGGGCGAATTTGATGACGGCGGGGTCCTTGAGGCGCTTCTTGAGCAGGGCCAGCTCCTTCCCCTCCAGGCTGGGTGGGGCAGAGGAGAGAATGGGGAGGCAGGGAACCTGGAATGCCTCGACGTGGATGGAGGCGAACTGGGCGAATTTGATGACGGCGGGGTCCTTGAGGCGCTTCTTGAGCAGGGCCAGCTCCTTCCCCTCCAGGCTGGGCGTCTGAGCGCAGTCGATGAGGGTGGCGGAGCCGCTGAGATCCGCCATCGCCAGCAGCGCCGCCGCTGCCTCCCCACAACATGCTGGACACCAACACCATCTCACCCTCCTACTACTAATGAATCACTGAAACTGAGTGGCAACCCTCGGAGGAGATGCCGAGGAGGGGATAGCTGTGGAACTGCTTGTGCACCTGGTACCGGCCCTCGCTTCGCAGTTTGCCTGCAACAAACATGTCCTTCTTTTTATAGCAACCCGCCCCGCAGTTGCTTGCTTTTACCCAACCAACCCCCATCGCTCACCAAATTATGACTAAAAATGGGTAGTTGGTTAATTTTATTCCATTTTTGACAGAAAATTTTTCAAAAATTTTGCAAAAACTGAGTTGGAGACTGGGGTTGGGTTTGAGACATGTATGCCTGCAACCGTGGAGGATCCTCAGTGCTGCAACGCCCTCCCATACACTCCATCACTCCAACCGATTCTGTTGCCCAAAGTGGATATTTCAGAATGCTTTAGACAAATGAAGAGATGAAGATGGGACCAGTGCTCTTGGGGTGCTTGGGGTTCTCGGCATAAGTGATCTCGATCACAGTGCCAGGCAGGCGGCCAAAGTGGAGTTTGAAGGCCTCTCGATTGTACTCCTGCCGCTTCTTCTCATCTTTCTCACCCAGCGACTCCGATATCGGAGGCATAGCCGTCTAGTCTAAAGCCTGCGCTTTTGCCTCCGCTTTGCTTTTCTGGCAAAACTGCGCCTTTGCAGAGATCCTCTTTGCGCTGCCTAGTTCAGGATTCCTTGGCGCCATTTCAAACTCAAACGCAAAAAAATATGAATAGTTTTAGAGTCACAAGACTTTTTGGAGAATCTGCTGGAATATACGTGTAACTAAAGTTGAAAACCATCACAGATTTTAAATAAATTTCTGTTTTGTCAATCTTTCGACATTCATTTTGTATGATTCTCGAACAAAAGTAAAAAGTAAGAGATTCGTATAGGTCTAGTTTTAGTTTCTAAGTCATTTAAACAATAAATACTTATTTAAACAATAATATATAATTAACAAAAGTAAAACACAACTTTTCGAAACATTTTCGAGGTTTTTTTTACCATAAATCCAGAAAAACGTCCCGAGCCACCAGCCAGAGGGACCTTCATGCAAAATTTCAGCCAATTTCGTTGAAGAACCGAGGAAAACTGGCCGCAGACACCCGCCGCGAAAAAAAATTGGCTGAAAAAGCTATACCTAAATTTATATCTAAAATTCTAAAACACCTAACATGACATTTTTTTATTTGAACAAGCTTTAAAGAAAGATCATGAGCGAGCTTCTTTGGCTTCTCCTCAGAACTGGGTGGAGCAGTCTTCCTTTATCCCATCAGTCAGCTAAGAGAGAAGAGAAAACGCTGGATAGGAGAGAAGCGGAGGAAAGATAAAACAAAGGCAGACACAAAGTAGAAGCAGCCTGTTGGAATGACCTGCTAACAAGTAAAGCACTGTACTGTGTCGTACTGCACTGTGCCGAGAAGTGAAACTGGACAAGGGAGAAGCGTAGAGTGTTTGAGGCATGAGTGGCTAGGACTGTAGGAATGGGCGGGGGCGGGCGAGGAGTTTGCATCGGCAGGCGAGAGGGAGGAGGACGCGCTGGAAGCTCCAGTCCTCCTTGCTCCCCGCCGCCCGCCCCGAGGCCACCTGCCATCGGTGCTCCGTCTCGCACCACGAACTCCACCTGCACCACTCATCCTCCTCTCTCCACCTCCTCCCATCACCCTTCCCCCTCCCTCCTCACCGACTGGGGTCTGAGCCCAGACAGGCCGCCTGCTCCCCTGTGCACAGGGTGATGTGGTAGGGGCCAGAGCCCGGCTCCAGTTCTACCGAAGTCCCGTTCTCACCTACAGCCCATAGCAGTCAACTGCTGCCGTGCCTCCCTGCAGCAGGGTGAGACCTTGGAGGATGTCTGGCGTGGCCCAGAAGCTTTCCGAGGCACAGGCCGCTTGCTGCGCACCAGATGCCCGCTTTGCCTGGCCAAACAAGCACAATTTAAGTGGAGTGAAAGAAGGAGAAGAGTGCAGAGAGACTAGGCGAGTGGGGGGAGCTGGTGGAGCCTGGGCCCGCTGCCTTGGACGCGGCAGGGGTGGGCCTGGAATGAAAGGTTGGGAGGGAAGAAGATGATTGGAAGTGAGTGGAGCACTGGAAGCGAAGACGGCCTGGCGAGGTTGAGCGATGCGCAGACGCAGGACAGGGAAGGGGAGCGGAATTAGCTGGACGGCGGCAGAGGCCCCCACTACCAATACCACGCTCCACAAACCCATTCCCCAATCTGCCAAATCTCTTTTATCAACCTACGCTCAGAAGGCTCAGGAGAAGAATAAAGTCGTTGTCAGCTCGAAAAAGATCTTCATATCCTACGTCAGGCTCCACCTTTGATCATTGTTCATTCACCATCTCAACCCATCAGCTGAAAAAATTAATTTTGCAAAGGTCACCAAATTTTAGTTGAGCAAAATAAATTTTGCCTTTATTCTACGCAGTCATGGGTGCAAAAACTAATTTTTGCGCGGCCAAGGCCCGCTTATACAGTTACCCCATTTTTCGTCCGTCTGTCCGCATATATATATATATATATATGTGGTTCCAGAGCCCGTACTCCTCGGTTTTTCAACCAAATGGGCTGAAATTTTGCATGAAGGTCAGTCTGGGTGGTGGCTCGGGGCGTTTTTTTGGGATCGGCGAAATTTCAACTTGTTCTGGATTTATGTCTTAAAAACCTCAAAAATTAGGGCCCTGAAATTTGAAAATGTTTCGAAAATGTGAATTTTACTTGTATTAATTATTAAAAGTATTATTTTTAGTTTTAAAAGCCTCAGAAACCAAAACGAGACATAAAATTCCTTTTCTGTTTTAAACCAAATAAGATCTAGTTGCTGGGGTAAACTGAAACCATGCAATGGTCAACCATGCTCAACCTCCACATGCAATGGGAAATTCCTGGGAATATGATTCGTGGTTCAAAGAAAGCATGCCTTACATATATTTCCTCCATACTGTGAAACGAATCTCTAGCTGCCATTTTTCCTACTACAATTCTGCTGCAGTGCTTTATTTTGTCACTGCACTCATTTCCGGTTCATCCGAAGTAAACATTCATTCATTCGTTAAAACGAACTGAAACAAACCCTGTTAAGTGTCACGACGGCCGCGCATCTATTGGCGATAGCCAATATTTCCTTGTTGCTTTGACTAAAATTGGAGTAAACTATTTGGCATAGAATATGAAGGATGATATGCTGACGGGAGATGGTTGTGAGTGTGGTGGATGCGAGTGATTGATAGGGGGGTGGAAAAAGGTGGAGCTGCTTCATTAGGCATGAAAGGCCACCAGTGCTCGAGGGATTGGCGCAGTCCCAGGAGCAGGCAGCATCCAGAGCCTATGCACGTGCATTTGCGCTATTGCCTCGCGCCCATCAACTTACTCCTCATGTTTGTCCGCCCTCACATGCCATTCGCATGGAAGCCGTTTGTTTCGTCACGGCCGCTCAAGTTTCCCAGATTGCCAGCAGCTATGGGGAAGGGACAAGTAAAAAAAGGGTAGTAGGGTAGCCAGAGGGTACCCTGGCTAATCCTGAGGCCAGCTGTCTAGGAGGGTGCGATAGGGAGGGGATGGGGATTAGGAGGGAGGTCGGCGTCCACCTGCGTGTAGGCCAGGCCAGACCTCCTTCGGTCTCCCTCCCTCGCCCCGCTCTTAATTTTCGTCTCTCTTAATATCTCTTTCCTTTAACCACGCCCGCTTTGACCTTTGGGGAGCTAGAACAGAGGAACAAAGGGAGAAACTAAATGTTCCTTCTGCAAAATGACGTACCATACACTGAACAATTCAAGATTCGAAAAAACCGGAATTAGCCTAAATGGGAGGATCAGAGCACTCAATCAGTTGAAAGGCAAACCATCCCCTCCTCTTCTTCTTCATCCATCGCTTCCAACCTACCTATTCCTCTAAATATTTTTCAAAATCATCTGCTTCGCAGATTTCAGAATTGAGGTGAGACCGCTTAAGTATAATGCGATCAGTGAGAGCAAACTGTTCCGTTGGAATCAGCTGTATTCAGTATTGGCACATTGTGCAACAATCAAACGCTTTTTCAAGTAGCATGAAATTTTGCATTATTAGCCGTATTTGTATTTGTTTTTTACATGTTCCCCTTCAATCCTAATAAAAAATAAAAATGCTCTAGATATATTAGCGGAATAGAAACTAAATTATAATTTATAAACGATCTTAAAAAATGATCGTATATTTAGTTGTTTTGTCGACTGAGCAAAAAAATTTATGCACTAACTTAACAATATTACATCATATTTTAGTGGCAATTTCGGCCATCTAGCTTCTAATGGACTGGAGAGTAATGAACTTTCACAAGGTGCACACATCAGACCTACCACCATTATATAACTAAACAAATTAACAAAGTATGAACTCGCTCGTTGTTATCAAATATAAGCCATGTTTTAGGTGTGTTTGGACTGATTTATGGGCCCTATTTTGGTAATTCAAAGGGTATCTACAGAGATAGAGTTAGGGTGAAGTAGGAGGTTCGATGGGGTTAATAGGGTACCGCGACGGGAGGGGCACACTTCATTACCCCCTTCATTTAAGGCCGCCTTTTTGACTCTTCTTAAGACTAATCGAAGAACAAAGGGCCTTGTGCCCTGCCCTGCCAAAGACGTGCCGCCTTTTCTACCTACTGTCCTCCCACTTCAACTCACCCTCCAAATTTCTCCTAACCACAGCCCGATTCCTTCTCAAACAAACGCTTTGGGCAAATGTGTATGCAATGCTTATTTACCTGCTCACTGGAATTCCTTTGCTTTTTTTCCGACAGATTTTAGAGGCAAACAAGGTATTCTCGGCGGTTGCCAAGATGCGCGGCCTTACCTCAAGACACCACCTAGATGAAAATGCATGCCAAAATTCAAAAGATTTCAGTGAAAAAACCATGAATTATATATGTTTCGATTTTTGAAACATCAAGATTTTGGCTTTTAACTATAAATCGAGAAATACTAATAATTTACCAAAAATTCTTTTTGCCAGCTTTAAGATATTACTTTCATGGACGTAGATACCAAAAATCAGCTAATTTTATTGAAAAACCGTGGACTTATGCTTGTTCAAATTTTTGAAACATCAAGATTTTGGGTTTTTGACTATAAATCAATAAATACTAAATATTTCAAAATTTCCTCTTGCCAGCTTCAAGATAATACTTTGACGGACGTATCTGCCAAAAATCAACAAAATTCATTGAAAAACCAGTGATTTACGATTTTTCGCATTTTGAAACATCAAAAAATTGAGTTTTGGGTGAAAATCGAAGAATTTCGCCAAGCCCTAATAATGGTGCCAAGGCATCACCAAGACGGACTTTCCTGCAAAATTTCAGCTAATTTCATGGAAAAACCAGTGATTTACGATTTTTAGTGTTTTGAAACATCAAAAAATTGAGTTTTGGGCGAAATTCAAAAAATTACGCCAAGCACCAAAAATGGTCCCGAGGCACCGCCTAGGCGGACCTTCATGCAAAAAATCAGCCAATTTCGTTGAAAAACCGAGGAGTACGGGCCTGGGACACACACATATATATATACTAGTAATATAGGTCAGTGGCCGCGCTACGCGCGGCCACCTTTTTAGTTGAAGTTATGTGGCCAGTAATATAATTAATATATATCCCTCGAGTATAATTACTTTTTAGACAAAATAATTTTCAGATAGGCACAATTTTAGGCACAATAATTTTAGGCACAAGAATTGTAGGCACAATGAGACCCATTACTGCATCGGGGCATTTCCAGCCAAAACACAGCATAAAAGGCTCAAAGAACTTGAGGTGTTAACACTAAATGTTGATGCTCATCATTTGCAATTCATGGAATAAATGCTGTCGAAATCGTGCCTTGAAGTATTACTTGATTCATCTCAAATACATCAGACTCCTGGGTAGGTCAAAAAACAAAAAATTGACATCAGTCAAATCACTTTTTTCAAATATTTTACAAAAAAACATTGAAAATTAATCATTGGATTTAAAGCAGAATTGTTGTAGCTTTGATTTAAAAAAAAGTCCGACAGCAAAAGTTAAAAAATGAAGGAGCTATGAAGTTTCAAAGTCAAACAAGTATATGGCGCAGAGCGCAATAGGTGACCGCGGAGCTCTCAACATACCCCATTTTTCAACCTTTCTACCTAAAAAAGTTATGTTTCAAATGCTCCGGGACTTGTCAAACCTCTCCAGATCTTCCTCAAATTTTATTTCCTTTCAGGAAAAAAAAAGTTTGTCAATATCCGTTGAGAATTGAGCCTTTTACAGCATACCCAAATTTTCGACCTTTCTACCCAAAAAAGTAATGTTTCAAATGCTCGGAAACCAGTTCCACCCCTCCATATCTTCCTAAAATCTCATTACCTTTCAGGAAAAAAAAAGTTTGTCCAAATCCGTTGAGAATTGAGCCTTTTACAGCATACCCAAATTTTCAAACTTTCTACCCAAAAAAGTAATGTTTCAAATGCTCGGAAAACAGTTCCACCCCTCCAGATCTTCCTAAAATTTTATTACCTTTCAGGAAAAAAAAAGTTTGTCCCAATCCGTTGAGAATTGAGCCTTTTACAGCATACCCAAATTTTCAACCTTTCTACCCAAAAAAGTAATGTTTCAAAAGTTCAAATTCCGGGTCTACCCCTCCAGATCTTCCTAAAATCTCATTACCTTTCAGGAAAAAAAAAGTTTGTCCAAATCCGTTGAGAATTCGCCCGTTCCCAGCATTTCCAGACATACATATATATATATATATTGGGCTGGCGCGAGGGAGCAAGGCGAACCGTCAGCGCCCAGCCCCTCTTTTCGACCCAGGTGTACGTTTTGAAGGTTATTGCTAGATCTTAATTTTGATAAGGCTCTTGCTCTTCACAGGAAGCTCCATTTGCTCTGATTTTTGTTGCAATAGAAAGAGCATCTGCAAATTAACCAAAACTCGCGAGAAATCGCCCAAAAATGACAGAATACAAGAGAAATTCCCTTAAAACCATTTGTCCGAACTCCTTCTCCTTCTTCTTCTTCTTCTTCTTCTTCTTCTCCTCCGCATCTATTCAATGGATGATAGTAGGTATTCATTTCTTCCCCCACCCCCCCCCCCCTCCCCGGGTCCCTAGGCCACATCTATTTTTTCTTCATAACTCTTCAGTAAATTGAAGGAGGCATATGCATCAGTGGTGTAGTGGTGTAGTGGTGTGCCAGCTGAATGAATCTCGTAGGTTCGAATCCTTCTCAGGCACTACTTTTTTATTTTTGTGTATTTTTGTGTATTTAAACTGCTACCATTGGCAGGTCACAAGTAAAGCTCTTTTCTCCTAAAAATCGATTAACCTAAGTATGCGCCAAGAAAATTTTTCCAAAAATATTTTAGTTTGTCAATAAATTAGCATTGTAATTCATTTTCGAAACTTCTTTTTGTTTCTCAAAAATTAGTAGCCAATACATTTGAATTGTATTTCGATTTTAAATAATTTCTTTTTGATATATTTTTGAACAAGTTTTTTTATTTATTATTTTTTATATATAGAATAAAATTTAAATTGAATATATAACTAACAATATAAAATTTGAATTTATACATTTTATACTATATTAAAAGTAGAAGAAATATCTGGTACCATCGGCAGGCCAAATGTGGATCTCTTTTCTCCAAAATTTGCAAATGTCTTGAGTAAAAAGTCAAGGAAATACAATTTCTACTAGTAGAATCTGCTGCGTCATCTGCATTTTGTTTTTGGGCGCGCATGGAAAGAGACACTAAACTGCGCGCCAAAAACAAAATGCAACTGTCCAAGCAGCAGATTCTACTAGTAGAAATTGTATTTCCTTGACTTTTTACTCAAGACATTTGCAAATTTTGGAGAAAAGAGATCCACATTTGGCCTGCCGATGGTACCAGATATATACATATATACACATGAGGACAAAAGTTGAGTAACCTCTATAGACCGCGGAGCGGCCCTTCGGGCCGCTCCGCGGGCAAAAATGTCCAAAAATGGCAAAAATTGCCACATTTTCAATTATTTCACAATTTAAAATTTTTCCATGCATGGAGCAACCCAAAAAATATTGAATAACACGTCAAAAGCCAAATGTAGAGCTATCATATGCCAAGATAACTAAAGAATCCAGGTGGCGCCGATACCCCTCCCAAAATGGCATCACGCGTATTATATAAGATATATCCAGAATATGAATGCTAAGCCTTGTCCGTTACGAGATAACTTCGCGCAAGCCCAATTCAGCAGCTGCAGGGGAAGTTAGAATGTTTTTGGGTAAATCGGGGTCGTGGAATAAGAATATGCTTTTGGCAGCTTGCTCCGATCACAGGAATGTGCTTAAAACATCGAAAATACGAGTTTTTCCAATGTTTCACATCTGCGCAGATTTGTGCAGCTATCCAATCGGGTGATATAGCACTCATTAAACAAATTTCCAAACTGCTCTGCTAACCAGTGTCCATCTTTGGCAGCCTTACCTCTCCTGGGTTCGGTGCCTGCTTTTTGAAGTCCCTAGAGGACAGCCAGGTGTTTGCTGATGCATTCATTTGGTGTGGCTGTAATTTGGCCACTGGGTGGGGGTTTCTAAAAGAGTCATAAGACCACAAAAGAGGCTAATGCATGAAAAAAGCTGAGCACCCGTGTAGCGTGACCCATGCAGCCCAAATTCCAAATTGGCTTTGAATTTTGTATTTTTAGTATTTTGCATTCAATAGACATTTACTTTATATGCAAAATAGCATTGGAATTGTTAAAATTAATTGAGATTTAGCTTTTCCTTCACCTTCTGTTGGCGAATTGCATTCATTTGGTGTGGCTTTTAAATTTTGGCTCCTGGGTGTCGGTAGTCCAAAAATGAGGCTAATGCGTGAAAAAAACTGAGCACCCATGTAGTGAGACACATGCAGCCTAAACGAAAAGGTACCGCCATCATGCATTTATCTTAGTCCCTTTAGCTAAGATCTCCTTGACGTTTGCTTGCTAAATATTGCATTAAATAAATCCATTAAATGAAGTGGAATTAAAGAAAGCGAAATAAAATGTGAAATAATGGTATAGCCCAAAATATACTAATACTTTGACTTTTTTTATGATTAAAATGTAAGTTAAAGAATCGTTAAAAAGTGCAAAAAAAATTATCAATATACATCAAGGGCATAAAACCAAAAATAGATAAAATTAAAATGCTTCACAAAAAACGAAAGAGTTAATGCAATAGAGAATTGCAACAAAAGATAGTTAGAATATATGAATCGAAGGGAAAAGAAAATAATAAAAGAGAAAACTAAACAAACATTTGAACAAAGTCTCATTTGCAAATTTGAATTTGAATAAAAAGAAAAACTAATTAGCTCAACAAAGAGCAAACATCGCACAAACTTTGACCTAACTTATAGTGGAAATAAAAATAAAAGAGATTAAATTTAGAACAATTAATAACGGACATGAAATAAAATAGCATTTGAAGATTAATAAGAAATAATACAAGTTCAGAATAAATAATATTCAGAGTAACGTGAAAATATTAATTTGCAAAAATAAGAATTAAGCAACAGAAATTTACTATGATAAAAAATTTAAAAAAATTAAACAAGATATCAAAAGAACCAGAAAATTCAATACGGCAATTTTAAATGATTTTGAACTATAAATCAACAAAAATACAAAAATCAAAAAGCGAAATTTATGATGTGCGCCGCAGGCCTCTCCCAACCTAGTCCATATATATAATAGAGGAGCCTGTCTTGTTAGTAAGCATGGGGCGCGCCATGAGGGAAGCTTCCTGTGAGGAGTTGGGATTGTTTTTGGGTAAATTGGGGTCGGGGAGCACAATTCTGAGTTAATCAGCTTGCTCCGATCACGGGAACATGCTTAAAACATCGAAAATGTGGCTTTTATCAATGTTTTCCAACTGCGCAGATTTGGAACTCTACCCAATTTGGCTAAGTTTTAGCCATTACAGATAAATATTCCCAAACAAATAAGCCTCGAACCTCTCGGGTTGGGTTCCTAATCTTTGAAGTCCCTTGAGGACAGCCAGGTGTTCTATTCACTTGGTGTGGCTGTAATTTGGCCACTGGGTGGGGGGATCCTCAAAAGAGTCGTTAGACCAAAAAAGAGGCTAATGCATGAAAAAAGCTGAGCACCCGTGTAGCGGGATCCATGCAGCCCAATCAATCCATTTTCTTTTCAAATGTGTCGCCATCAATCAGCACTATACTTTGTCTCCTTTACCTTCCAATAATCAATTGTCTCCATGCTCCATTCCAATTTCCAATCTACAAAGCAAGAAACAAACCCTCAACCTATTTGCCTACCCTTACCTGCTTCATTCCAGTCCCCAAGCCCTTGCCGGCATGCTACATGCAAACCCTTTGACACATAACAAAAATTTGTCTTTGTCCCATACCAGATCGCCATGCCCCATTCAAACTCGAAATCTTCACATCATGCATTAAACAATATCTGAAAATCGTTGTTTCCATGCTCCAAAAACCTTGGTTCTTTGCTCCATACCAGCCTCAAAGCTCACCAAGCCAGCGGTTGGTCTTGGATGGCTGACCACAAAACCATAAAACCAAAAAAGTGGATATCAAGTAATCAAAGTAGGGCGGTGGATGCAGGATGCTTTTCCTCCCATGTTTCAGTGGATATTCAAGTAATCAAAGTAGGGCGGTGGATGGAGGAGGCTTTTCCTCCCATGTTTCAGTGGATATTCAAGTAAGCAAAGTAGGGCGGTGGATGCAGGATGCTTTTCCTCCCATGTTTCAATGGATATTCAAGTAAGCAAAGTAGGGCGGTGGATGCAGGATGCTTTTCCTCCCATGTTTCAATGGATATTCAAGTAATCAAAGTAGGGCGGTGGATGGAGGAGGCTTTTCCTCCCATGTTTCAGTGGATATTCAAGTAATCAAAGTAGCGCGGTGAATGCTGGATGCTTTTCCTCCCATGTTTCAGTGGATATTCAAGTAATCAAAGTAGGGCGGTGGATGGAGGAGGCTTTTCCTCCCATGTTTCAGTGGATATTCAAGTAATCAAAGTAGGGCGGTGGATGCTGGATGCTTTTCCTCCCATGTTTCAGTGGATATTCAAGTAATCAAAGTAGGGCGGTGGATGCTGGATGCTTTTCCTCCCATGTTTCA
Source organism: Ptycholaimellus sp. GST1_10 (assembly GCA_030248095.1). Taxonomy (NCBI): domain Eukaryota; kingdom Metazoa; phylum Nematoda; class Chromadorea; order Chromadorida; family Chromadoridae; genus Ptycholaimellus; species Ptycholaimellus sp. GST1_10. The sequence continues at coordinate 18,896 of JASANA010010589.1, read as the reverse complement.
GTGGATATCAAGTAAGCAAAGTAGGGCGGTGGATGCAGGATGCTTTTCCTCCCATGTTTCAGTGGATATTCAAGTAATCAAAGTAGGGCGGTGGATGGAGGAGGCTTTTCCTTCCATGTTTCAGTGGATATCAAGTAAGCAAAGTAGGGTGGTGGATGCAGGATGCTTTTCCTCCCATGTTTCAGTGGATATCAAGTAAGCAAAGTAGGGCGGTGGATGCAGGATGCTTTTACAGACCTATTTAGGCTTGCCCAATTCTCCCATGTTTCAGTGGATATTCATGTCAATTTAAAAATTATAAAAGCCTAGCTAAACTTTAGTACATTAATCCCCATAAGATATTTGAGTGCAATTTTTCTAGCTGGTTCCATTTAGTCGCCGTAGGCGACGGCGAAGCTCAACCTAGTCCATATATATAATAGAGGAGCCTGTCCTGTGAGTGAGCATTTCGCGCGCCATGGGGGAAGCTTCTTGTGAGGAGTTAAGAGCATCATTGGGTAAATTGGGGTCGGGGAACACGATTTTGAGGGGAACAGCTTGCACCGATCACGGGAAAGTGCTTAAAACATCAAAAATGTGACTTTTATCAATGTTTTGCAACTGCGCAGTTTTGGGAAGCTACTCATTGTGGCAAGGTTGTACTCAGTATTCATATCCTTTCATAGAGTTTTCAGCAGCATCCATCTTTGGCGATCTAACCTTTGTTGGATTGATTGCCTAATCTTTGAAGTCCCTCGAGGACAGCCAGGTGTTTGCTGTTGCACTCATTTGGTGTGGCTATAATTTGGTCACAGGGTGGGAGTTTCTAAAAGAGTCGGTAGACCAAGAAAAGAGGCTAATGCATGAAAAAAGCTGAGCACCCGTGTAGCGGGACCCATGCAGCCCAAATAATTTCTCTAATCCCCCTCCAACCATTTGGCTTCTTCTATCACCAAATTGCCCCCCAGCCGTTACCCATGCAGCCCAAATATATTCCTCCAATCCATTGCCCCCCCCCCCCCCCCAACCATTTGTCTTCTTCAAGTAAGCAAAGTAGGGCGGTGGATGCCTGATGCTTTTGCAGGCCTATTTAGCCTCACCCAATCCTCCAATGTTTCAGTGGATGTTCAAGTAAGCAAAGTAGGGCGGTGGATGCTGGATGCTTTTACAGGTCTATTTAGCCTCACCCAATCCTCCCATGTTTCAGTGGATATTTAAGTAAGCATGGTAGGGCGGTGGATGCTTGATGCTTTTGCAGGCCTATTTAGGCTCACCCAATCCTCACATGTTTCAGTGGATATTCAAGTAAGCAAAGTAGGGCGGTGGATGCTGGATGCTTTTACAGGTCTATTTAGCCTCACCCAATCCTCCCATGTTTCAGTGGATATTTAAGTAAGCATGGTAGGGCGGTGGATGCTTGATGCTTTTGCAGGCCTATTTAGGCTCACCCAATCCTCACATGTTTCAGTGGATATTCAAGTAAGCAAAGTAGGGCGGTGGATGCTGGATGCTTTTACAAGCCTATTTAGCCTCACCCAATCCTCCCATGTTTCAGTGGATATTTAAGTAAGCAAAGTAGGGCGGTGGATGCCTGATGCTTTTGCAGGCATATTTAGGCTCACCCAATCCTCCCATTTTTCAGTGGATATTCAAATTCAAGTAAGCAAAGTAGGGCGGTGGATGCCTGATGCTTTTGCAGACCTATTTAGCCTCACCCAATCCTCCTATGTTTCAGTGGATATTCAAGTAAGCAAAGTAGGGCGGTGGATGCTGGATGCTTTTACAGGCCTATTTAGCCTCACCCAATCCTCCCATGTTTCAGTGGATATTTAAGTAAGCAAAGTAGGGCGGTGGATGCCTGATGCTTTTGCAGGCATATTTAGGCTCACCCAATCCTCCCATTTTTCAGTGGATATTCATAATTCAAGTAAGCAAAGTAGGGCGGTGGATGCCTGATGCTTTTGCAGGCCTATTTAGCCTCACCCAATCCTCCAATGTTTCAGTGGATATTCAAGTAAACAAAGTAGGGCGGTGGATGCTGGATGCTTTTACAGGCCTATTTAGCCTCACCCAATCCTCCCAAGTTTCCAAAAAACCATTGGAGAAAGCCAAATAAATTGTAGTAAAACTTCTTACTGCAGCTGGCTTTCTATTACCAATTTGAACTTCTTGTCATCAATAATTTCTGCAGCTGCTTCCTTATAGTCGCCGTAGGCGACGGCGAAGCTCAACCTAGTCCATATATATAATAGAGGAGCCTGTCCTGTGAGTGAGCATTTCGCGCGCCATGGGGGAAGCTTCCTGTGAGCAGGTGAAAATGTTTTTGGGTAAAATGGGGTCAAAGAACACGATTTTGAGGGGAACAGCTTGCACCGATCATGGGAAAGTGCTTAAAACATTGAAAATGTGAGTTTTTTCAATGTTTTTGAACTGCGCAGTTTTGGAAGCTACTCATTGTGGCGAAGTTTTAGTCATTACAGATAAATTTTCACAGCAATTAGGCAAACCAGTCTAATTCTTAGGCAGCCTAACCTTACCTCGGTTGGGTACCTAAATTTTTGAAGTCCCTTGAGGACAGCCAGGTGTTCTATTCACTTGGTGTGGCTGTAATTTGGCCACTGGGTGGGAGTCCCTAAAAGAGTCAGTAGACCAATAAAAGAGGCTAATGCATGAAAAAAGCTAAGCACCCGTGTAGCGGGATCCATGCAGCCCAAAAACATTACTCCAACCCATTGCCCCCCCCAACCATTTGCCTTCTTCTATCACCAAATTGCCCCCCAGCCGTTTGCCTTTTAAAACTTGTGTCCTCCCCCATTTGTTTACGTCTGTTTCTGCAAATTCAGTGCTAAATAAAATCCCTGTTATCAAATTTTAACTGTCATGCCAAAAACCTTTTCATAATTTAGTTTTTGATTTTTTAATGGGGTCATAAAATCATGAAAAAATATTTTTATTAAATTGGACTTCTTTTTATGGTTTTGGGTCCATTTTGATGCATAGACATCAAAAATTGGGGCCACAGAAGCGGAAAATATTTATAAATTATGGAAATATTAGAAAACCGCCAGAAAGCTTCAAAATTTGCCATTTTTGTGAGTTTATCCAACTATCCAACTATCCCGCCAATGTTAAAGGAGCTTTAAACCTTTAAACCTATTTAAACACATCAAAAAATTTTTTGATTCCAACTGCCTGCCCAAAGCTCATCCAATTACACCCCCCCCCAATTTAAATGAACTTTACATGTATTTAAATGCATTAAACTATTTTTTACAATTGCAACAGTTGCCCCCCGAAAACTTATCCAACTATTCTCCCATGTAGGGCGGTGGATGCCAGATGCTTTTACAGGCTTATTTAGGCTCACCCAATCCTCCCATGTAGGGCGGTGGATGCCAGATGCTTTTACAGGCCTATTTAGCCTCACCCAATCCTCCCATGTAGGGCGGTGGATGCCAGATGCTTTTACAGGCCTATTTAGGCTCATCCAATCCTCCCATGTAGGGTGGTGGATGCCAGATGCTTTTACAGGCCTATTTAGGCTCACCCAATCCTCCCATGTAGGGCGGTGGATGCCAGATGTTTTTACAAGCTTATTTAGGCTCACCCTGTAGGCTTGGAATTGCTTTTTAAACAAGCGCTGCTATCCTGAGCGCCCTCATTGCAGCCGTGTGCAAACTTCCAGCGTTTACGCCTTTTCTCAGTCAGATTTCCAAATAAATACGAAGCGACCGGACCACCAGAAAGAGCAGACAAAACTCTTCAGTGGAGCCTTTGGGGCCCGCCTTCACCTTCGGCTACTCTTCCGCGGGGAGGAGCAAGAGCACAGTGAACGGCAACGAGGAGAACCTGGACAACTCCAGCGGGATCAAGGGCGGGATGGACTCCAAGCAGGGCGGCTCCGAGCAGCTCAACCTCGCCTAGGACGTCTACACGACCCCCTCAATCCCTCTCCTACAACCCCAGCCCTAGAACGGAGCACTATTCCGTGGGCTTCCCCAACTTCCGCATCGGCTTCCAGAACCTTCTCTCCAGCCCCCCAGTGTACACAGCTGACGTCAGCACGCGCAACAGTGCCCCGCCCTCCTCTCAGCCGCCTACAAGTCTCCATCAAGAACCTCAACGTTTCCCACATCAACAGCCCTCTTTAGGGCTTGGGATCAGAGACAAAGTTCCAAAAGTCCTCTTTAGGACTAGATCAGGAACAAGTTCAGCATGGACAAGGCCTGGCTCGAGAGGGTGGAGGAGGTGGTGGATCTCGGCAAGAATGTCCTCAGCGGCTACTTTAGCCTCCAACTCTCCTCCTCATGCCACCACGTCAGCCGCCTCATCGAGCTCAGCAAGGTGTACAGGGACCAGGTCAACGGCTACCTGGGCGGGGAACCAGACTACTTCAAGCGAGAGCAGCTCTGCCAGCACCCCCTCGTCAGCCGCCTCATCAGTCAGCTCCTACTCCTTCAACAGCTCAGCCGCTCCTGCTTCAGCTACAAGGACGTAGTGGAGGCCAGGAAGGCGGCCAGATCCATTGTCTACAGCGTCAAGGGCTCCAGCAGCGCCGTCTTCACCGGGAAGCTCGGCCAGCCCACCTCCGGCACCTTCCAGAGTTCGGACAGCTCTAACAAGGCCAGCAAGCCTGTCCCCAGGGGCGGCAACAATCTCCAGGGTTCCATCAGCATCGTCTCCACCGGGGAGACTGCCCAGCCCATCTCCAATGCCTCCAAGGGCTTCGTCAGCGCCGTCTCCACTGGGGAGCTTGGCCAGTCCATCTTCAGCGCCTCCCAGGGCTCCGTCAGTGCCGTCTCCACCGGGGAGCTCGGCCAGCCCATCTTCAGCGCCTCCGCCAAGCTCAACCCCACCCAGAACCACCTCAAAAGGCCCCCCTCTAGTCAAGGGGAGGAGGGGCGAGAAGAAGAGGCAGAAAGCCCACAAAGTGATCAGAAAGGGCCCCCCTCCAGCTCTCAGGAGGCGGGGCGGGAAGAAGAGCCAAAAGGGCCACCAAAAGAGGCAAAAGGCCCACTCCTACATCTTCACCGCCTTCCAAAGGCTCAGCGATGGTACCAGGACCACCCACCAAAGGCTCGACAGCGCCTCACGGACCAGCAACAGCGGCAGGAGCAACGGGGAGCTCTTCCAGCCGGCCTACAGCGTCTACGGGGCCAGCAGCGGCAGCAGGGGCTACGAAGAGCCTTCCCAGCCTGCCTACAGCGCCTCCCAGGCCAGCGACGGCGGCGGAGGCTACGAGGAGCCTTTCCAGCCCGCCTACAGCATCTACGGGACCAGCAACGGCGGCGGAGGCTACAGGGAGCCTTTTCAGACAGCCTACAGCGTCCACAGCCTCATCGGCGGCGCCGCGGATGCCCACCACGTCTGCAAGGACTCTGGCGACATCTCCAGGCTCTGCAACAGCACCAGGGCCGTCCACCGCACCTGCAAGTACTCCAGCGGTGCCTCCAGGCTCTGCAACGACGCCGAGGCCGTCCACCGCGTCTCAAGGGATCCCAGCAGCCACTCAAGGCTCAGCGGCAGTGCCAAGGCCAGCTACTGCACCCACAAGGACTACGACAACGTCCTCAGCCTCATCGGCAGCGCCGCGGACGTCCTCCACGACTTCGACGACTGCTCCAAGCTTTGCGGCGGCAACAGGGACGCCCTCCACATCTGCAAGGCCTTCAACAACGGCCACAAGTTCTGCGGCGGTGCCATGGCCACCCTTCGCGTCTGCAAGGCCTTCAGCAACGGCAGCAAGCTCAGCGATGGCGTCGAGGCCGCCCACCGCGTCTTCAGGGCCTCCAGCAAGCTCAGCGACGGCGTCGAGGCCGCCCACCGCGCTCACAAGGCCTTCACCAACGGCTACAAGTTCCGCGGCGCCAACAGGGCCACCCTCAGTGTCTGCAAGGCCTCCAGCAACGGCTACAAGTTCCGCGGCGGCGACGGGGCCGTCCTCCGCGTCTTCAGGGCCTCCAGCAAGCTCAGCGGCAGCGACGGGGCCGCCCTCCGCGTCTGCAATGCCTTCCCTCTCCTTCACTCTTCACAAGCGCGTCTGGTGATTCAAGAGCACTCTTGCTCTTGTCTCACCTCACCCTTTGGTGCTCCACTTTCAAACTCTTGTCCTCTCCTGCTTTCGGCTGGATTGAAAAGGGAAGAGGAGGCGAGCGGGAGGAGAACCAGGACAGCAGCAGCGGCGGCATGGCCCAGGGCAGCAACGGCTGCAAGAAGAACGGCTGCAACGAGCACCTCAACTTCTATGCCTATCCCTTCAACCCCCAGCACTCCTCTCATTTCGATTTAGGGCTTTGCGTTTCGTTTTTGTAGGGGTAGGGAATCAGGGAAAATAGAAAATTCGTTTTGGCAAAGTTTCAGCATTCCCTCGCATCTCATTGCACTTCCAAAACCTACCCCTCTCATTCGCTTGTTTTGCTACAGCTCAATTACCATCCCCTTTGCATCAACTGTTCCCAAATAGTTTTCAGAAACATTTGATCAGCAATTTTCACCTGCATTCAAGTGCCCATTTGTCTACTCAAACCTTGCCTTATCCATTGGGTCGCTTTATAGGATTGTTAGTTTTAGACTAGCATTAGAGCTGCAGTTTTCACTGTTCAGCTATTGATTTCGGTCCTGCTTCTTTGTGGCCGGGCAGAATGTAGGCTTGGAATTGCTTTTTAAACAAGCGCTGCTATCCTGAGCGCCCTCATTGCAGCCGTGTGCAAACTTCCAGCGTTTACGCCTTTTCTCAGTCAGATTTCCAAATAAATACGAAGCGACCGGACCACCAGAAAGAGCAGACAAAACTCTTCACACCCAATCCTCCCATGTAGGGCGGTGGATGCCAGATGCTTTTACAGGCCTATTTAGGCTCATCCAATCCTCCCATGTAGGGTGGTGGATGCCAGATGCTTTTACAGGCCTATTTAGGCTCACCCAATTCTCCCATCTAGGGCGGTGGATGCCAGATGCTTTTACAGGCTTATTTAGGCTCACCCAATCCTCCCATGTAGGGCGGTGGATGCCAGATGCTTTTTCAGGCCTATTTAGGCTCAATCAATCCTCCCATGTAGGGCGGTTGATGCCAGATGCTTTTACATGCCTATTTAGGCTCACCCAATCCTCCCATGTAGGGCGGTGGATGCCAGATGCTTTTACAGGCCTATTTAGCCTCACCCAATCCTCCCATGTAGGGCGGTGGATGCCAGATGCTTTTACAGGCCTATTTAGGCTCATCCAATCCTCCCATGTAGGGTGGTGGATGCCAGATGCTTTTACAGGCCTATTTAGGCTCACCCAATCCTCCCATGTAGGGCGGTGGATGCCAGATGCTTTTACAGGCCTATTTAGCCTCACCCAATCCTCCCATGTAGGGCGGTGGATGCCAGATGCTTTTACAGGCCTATTTAGGCTCATCCAATCCTCCCATCTAGGGTGGTGGATGCCAGATGCTTTTACAGGGCTATTTAGGCTCATCCAATCCTCCCATCTAGGGCGGTGGATGCCAGATGCTTTTACAGGGCTATTTAGGCTCATCCAATCCTCCCATCTAGGGCGGTGGATGCCAGATGCTTTTACAGGGCTATTTAGGCTCATCCAATCCTCCCATCTAGGGCGGTGGATGCCAGATGCTTTTACAGGCCTATTTAGGCTCATCCAATCCTCCCATCTAGGGCGGTGGATGCCAGATGCTTTTACAGGCCTATTTAGGCTCACCCAAACCTCCCATCTAGGGCGGTGGATGCCAGATGCTTTTACAGGGCTATTTAGGCTCATCCAATCCTCCCATCTAGGGCGTTGGATGCCAGATGCTTTTACAGGCCTATTTAGGCTCATCCAATCCTCCCATCTAGGGCGGTGGATGCCAGATGCTTTTACAGGCCTATTTAGGCTCACCCAAACCTCCCATCTAGGGCGGTGGATGCCAGATGCTTTTACAGGGCTATTTAGGCTCATCCAATCCTCCCATGTAGGGCGGTGGATGCCAGATGCTTTTACAGGCCTATTTAGGCTCACCCAAACCTCCCATCTAGGGCGGTGGATGCCAGATGCTTTTACATGCCTATTTAGGCTCACCCAATCCTCCCATCTAGGGCGGTGGATGCCAGATGCTTTTACAGGCCTATTTAGGCTCATCCAATCCTCCCATCTAGGGCGTTGGATGCCAGATGCTTTTACAGGCCTATTTAGGCTCACCCAATCCTCAAATTATGCCCACAATGATTTTTAGCCATTAGCCCCCTCAGCCGTTTCTCGTTTGAGTTTTTTTAATGAATTTTCTGCATAATTTCTTCTTCAAGTATCATGCCAATAGTCGCCGTAGGCGACGGCGAAGCTCAACCTAGTCTTATATAATACGCGTGATGCCATTTTAGGGGGGGTCTCGGCGCCACCTGGATTCCTTACTTATCTTGGCATATAATAGCTCTTTGTATGTCTTTTGACGAGTTATTCAACATTTTTTGGGGCGCGCAGTGTATGGGTAATGCTGAAAATGTGAAATAATCGAAAACGTGTCCATTTTTGCCATTTTTGGCCATTTTTTGACTTTGAAACCCCATTACTCATCCAGTTTTTAACTTTTTCTGTCGGACTTTTTTTTAAATTGAAGCTACAAGAATTTTGCATTAAATCCAGAGGTTAGTTTTCAAAGTTTTGAGTCAAATGTTTTTTTAAAAATGGATTGACTGATGCCAATTTTTCGATTTTTGGGCTACCCAGGAGTCTGATGTATTTGGGATGAATGAAGTAATTCTTCAAGGCAAGGTAGAGTCAGCGTTAGCCCAGGTTATGCGAGTGACGTGCATTGACCTAGAGTATTCTCAGGCATCTCTGAGATTTTTGAGCCAGGCATGCTGGGAAGGCCATGATGCAATGTGTACATTCATGGCTATGCTCTTGTCCTTTAAATAATCAGTTTTGAATTTATTGTATTGAAATTGTAATATAGCTTTTTTCATTTAAGCATCTGACAAGTTATAATTGATTGTTTACAAGGGTGGCCGCGCGAAGCGCGGCCACTGACCAATATTACTAGTATATATATATATGCGGACAGACGGACGCAAAAATGGGGTAACTGCTTAAGCTGGCCTTGGCCGCCCGCCGCTTCGGGCAGGGCGCCAGAGCTCCTCCGGCCTCCGGGCACGGGTGCTACGGCCCCTACGCTTCGCCTAGCATGCTTCGCATGCTAGGCTACGCTCCGGGGCCTCCGCACCCATGCCCTCCGGCCTACGGAGCTCTGACTGCCCTGCCCTCCGCGGCAGGCGGCCTTCGGCCGCGCAAAAATCGGCACAAAATGAAAGACAAATAAAAACAATATATTTGACTTTAAATTTTTATTAAAACTTTCCGTCTATTTTGTTGCTTTATTATCGGTATGTGGCCATGCCGTCTCTTTTCCTTTCTGGGCGAAAACTTGGTCTTGCGGCTCATGATTCTCAGCCGAGAAGAATTTTAGAATGATAATCCATCTGAAATATTTTAGTTTCTTTTCAATGTGAAGAATGAAAGGCGTGGGCCAATGGAGAAGAAGCGAGGGGGACTGGGGAAATGAAAGGCGGTTGCAATCTGGGGCGTTTGTTAGCCAAGAAAGACTGGCGTGCATGACAAAAGAGGCCGCCACCTTGCCTCAAGTGGCACTCAAGCACCACCCTCCTTATTTGCCAACGCCTCCCTCTTGCTGCAACAGGCAGGAGAGACAAAAGGCCCCTCCTTGTCCCTTGCGTCACCGCCCGGCCCTCCGCAGGTTGCCAAACTTCGCCCTCCCGCCCTCTTCACCGCCCCTTTCAAAGACCGCCCCGCCACCCCCTTCAGACCCACTGGACCAAACTGGGAGTGGAGTGGAAATTGGAGCTGGGTGGTCCACAATAGGCGCCCCGCCACCGCCGCTTGCTAAATGGGAAAGCGAGAGGCCCTCTCATTTCCATGAGACCGACCCACTCTCCCTCTCCCCCCCCCCCCCACTCCTGTTGCTCCCCCCATCCTATCCCTCCCCCCAAGCCCTGCAGCGGCGGCATCCACGCCAAGGCTGTTCCGGATCACTGCTGCCTCTTTCCCTCTCCTCCCTTTCAGCTCCCACTTCATCCGACTCAAGAGCAGCCTGCATTGATGGAGTGCATTGGGCCTTGCAGTGCGTGGGTCTCTTCTGTAGCCGCAGGAAGGGAGGTGAAGGGCATAAATCAAGGGAGGGGTGGGGTTGTAGGGTGCGGAGTGGGTGCGGGCGGGAAGATAAGAAGGAGGTTTCCATGCTTCCCATCCCACGGGCGGGGCAGGCGGCGAGGATGTTTGGCCTAGATAGACTAGGCTGCCTTTTAGACGACCCAGCTAGGCAAACATGCTCAAACACTCAAACACACACTCGGCCTAAACCCACTCTGCCCCTCCCTCCCTCCGCCTCCTTCCTCCCACCTCATCACTCACCCACCTCAATACCACTCAGTATAGAAGGAGAAAAAAGACAAGTGACGGTCCCTGGAGAGGACGAGGGGAGGGTGGGGGAGGTGTAAGTGGAAGGGGAAGTTTGGGAGAGTGGAGTTGAGGGCGGTGGAGTAGTGGTGGGTTAGGCAGGGCGGAGGATTAGCGTGTTCCAGGCCCCTGCACTAAGCCACTCGCCCAACACACTCCCGCCTCTCTCTCTTCCCAGGCACAAAGAATGGGGGAAGGCGCAGGGGGTGGTTGGAGGGAGGGAGGGGTTGTGAGGCCGCGGGTGGGTGCAGAAGGGAGAGAGAGAGAGACTGGTTCCTGTCACGACTTCATCTGACCTTCCAAGAGAGGCCAAAAACTCGGCCGCACCTTTCCACAGAGCCTCTTCGCATTTCGCCCCAGCTACTGTATGGGCCGTGGAGGCTGCTGTCTGACTTTCTGGGGGGCCTGCGGGGGAGATGAGAGGGGGGGAGGGGGGCCTGAGGGGAGGAGGAGGGAGGAAAGGGGAGCAAGGATGGCCGCGGGGCGAAGGCTTAGGCCAGCTGCCGGCATTCTCAGGCTAAGCCTAATGGGAAAGGAAAGCACAAAGTGCCTCTTCAATCCCGCCTAGCGAGGCTAGCGGGGGGCGTAGGCGATTTGCATCTTGCATGAGGTTTGCTTCCAGTCTCCGGCCCGTGTGCCATCTGGCTAAAGGGGCCGTTTGGTTGGGGAGAGGGAGTGTGGATGGTTGAAAGGAGCTGGCAATGTGAGCCGGCCTCCTCATAGTCTCCTCCGCTATGGCCCATTAGAGGCGGGCGGGGAAGATTAGCAGGGGAAATGAGAGGGCGGCGAGGAAAGGAGGGAGGCCAGTGCGGCAGTCCGCCTCTCTGCCTCTCTCCTCATCCTCGCTTGCACCCCTATGCTCCCGCCCTTGCTTTAGGCCCAGGCCAAGGATGCACTAAAACTCCATCGGCCTTGAGCTGGTGGTGTTGTAGAGGAGAGAGAAAGGGAGTAGAGAATGTGAGCATGGAAAGGAGGGGAGAAGAATGGCGGCTGGATGCTGATGCTGGGAGAGAAAGGGAGAGGTGTAAAGGAGGTGACAGAAGGCCTCAGTGACGCCATAATGAAGGGGCACAGAGGGCTTGCACCCCCGCGGGGGGGCCGCATTGCCCTTGCCTTCTCAACCGAACAAAGTGGCCCAGCCTCTTCTATCCCTGGCCGCATAATGGCCTCTTAGTTTCTGCTGCAAATATTGCTCAATCCGCAAGCAGAATAGGATGAAACATAAAGATCACAAAATGACCAAATGAGCCTGTAAAACTAATGAAGGCCGGAGGAGGACGGGGAGGGGTAGTATGGGCGGATGCGAAAGAGCTGCAGCTGGTGCTGGTGGTGGTGGTGGTGTTGAGGTGGGGGAGTGAAAGAGGGAGGTGGAAGAGGAAGGGGTGGTGGGGGAGGATTGGCCGGGCAAAGCGGGTCTCAGCCACTGCTAAACCGCCTCCAAAACCCCCGCCAGCCTCCTGCCACCGCTCCAACCCGGGATTACCCCACCCCTTCCAATCCCTTCCACCCCCCTCGGCCAAACCCTTTTACTCACCACGCGCTGCACACCCACTGCATCCCCCTCCGCTTCTTCTCCCACCCCCCTTCCTCCCTCAGCCCAGCCACCACCTCCCCTCTTTGGGCAGTCCCAATCATCTCCTTAACTTAAGCCCCCCCCTGCTTTCCCCACAGCACAGCGCCAGCCAACCCCGTTCCATCAGCCTTATTACCAATAGGTGGCCGCCTCTCTCCTCCCCTCTCTGCCTCCCTGCCCTGCCAAGCTCTGGAACGCCTGTAAATCCCAGCACCACTCCACACCCCTTCCCTACACACAGACCCCTTAAAGCTCTTCCCCCCAGCCTCTTCCACCGCCATCCTCTTCCTCCATCCATAGTAAGCCTATTATGTGCCCCACGACTTTGCCCTTTTCCTTCCACTCTCTCACTCCCTCCTCCTCCTCCTCACCTATCCCTCTGCTCTCTTCTCCTCTCCCCCTCCTCCTCCTAGAGCTTTGTTGGCCAGAGCATGCCCGGGGCCGCGCTGTGCTGAGTTTGTCCAAGAGTGTCTATGTGCTCTTAGGCGGGGTGCGAGAGAGACTCTTTGCCCACTTCTCACTTTTGCCTCTCCTTGCTCTGACAGTGACAGCTTGCGTCCTCATTCCTCAGTCTTGCTAGTCCCCTTACGCGAGGGAGGGAAGGAGGGATGGAGGGAAGAGGCCCTCTTGACCTCGGGCGGACAATCCGTGGGGCGATAAGAGGCCGCCTTTGCAGCATTGCCACATTGCCAGGATGGGAGAATCAATTAGCGGACGCATCCGGGCGCGGCCTAAACGACCCCTCCTTCCTCCGCCTCTCACCCACCACCACCACCACTTGGCCTCCTCCACGCCTCCCTCTCTACACGCCTATCCAAAGGCCTCGCCGCCCCCTCCCCTCTCACCGCCCTTCTCTCATGCTAAACAGGTACTCCTCTTCACCCACAGCCTCCTAAACACCCCTCTTTACACACGTCACACTCCAACCTGTCGCAGAGCCAGCGCAAAGCCGGGGCCAAACTGGTGTCTCCTAAGCGCAGGCTCATCAGTTGTGAGCCTATTAGCTGCAGAACATCCTTCCCTACACCTTCCTGCATCCTCTCTAATGCCTTCTTATGCTTTTCTATCCTGCCTCAAAAAAGAGGGCCTGCTGATTTGGGGCGTTGAGTTGGGAAGAGAAGTGAAGTTGAGTTGGGTTTTGTGTTGTTGGGGTTGTTGACGAAGCGGGACTACGGTAGGAGAGGAGTGGAGGGGGACTGGTTTCCGGCTTGGGGCGCCCCGCGCTCTCCTCGCCAAAGTGCTGGTGGAGGGAGGAGAGAGGGCCTCTCCTTTTATTTAGACACCAGCCACTCCCACCCACCACCTCACCTCCGCCCAGGGTCTTCACACAGAGAGAGAGTGAGAGAGAGAGAGAGAAAGAGGGAAGGGAGAAACTCCCTCAACTCCTCTCCTCCGAAAGCCGGCTTAGGGCCAAGGGAGGGAGTCGTCAGGCAGGGCCAGTGGCCGCCCGCCGCCAAGGCCGCGTCTCTCCCCCTCCCCTCCCATCCCTTGGCTGGCCGGCCCCTCCTAATCCTTGTCGGGCGAGAGGGTGGGGCTGGACTGGAGGGAGGGAGTGGAGGGAGTAGAGCAAGGAGAGTAGAGCAGTGCTGTAGGCAGACGCTCCCTGTCATGGGAAGCTGGGAGCGGGAATGGAGGGAGGGAGACATGCCTGAGTTGCTGCAGGGGGACAGGGGAAAGGGGAGGCTTTGGGACATCCGATTGGGGCTGCTACTAGGGAGGGAGGCGCGATTGTGGCGGGGCTGGTGACGGCCGGGGTTTTATGGGAAGCGGCTCAGGAGTGGGATCAGCCCCCACTAAGCAACTTACGGGCCAACCCTCTTCCCGCTTAGCTCTCTCCCTCTCCTACTCTGCCCGCACTGGCAGGCAGCACTGCCCCCCACTCCACTCCTGCACCACCTCCAGGTCAGCTTCACTCCCCCTCTCCTCCCCTCCTCATGGCATCTCCCTCCACGCCTGCGCTTCTGGTAAGGCACTGCCTGCTTCTCCAGACCCTTCCTCCCTCCCATTAGCCAAGTGAGGCGGGTGTTTGGCCAGCAGCATAATAGGTGGCAGGGCAGGGCAGGACTTCGGGTGGACAGGCAGGCAGAGCAGCCCTTAAGTGCCCTCTTCATAAGGCGAGAAAGGCTCCAGGACACAGGCTCCAGGATGAAGTGGGCAGCAGCCCCACCCCTTTTTTTCACGCTCTCTGCTTTCTCTTTGAGTGGCCTTTTGGCTCCACTTCTGCAACAGAGAGGCCAGCCCCCTCTGCTCCCATCTTTGTCCCTCAAGTGGAGAGGCCTGTGGGGCAAAATGCTGATGGTGGCTGCAGGAGGAGTGGCGGGGATGTCCAGCTGGCAGACGACGTCGTCGATGGGTGGCGGACGAGGCGGCTTCAGTCCCCCCGGTGGGGCCTTCAGCGCCCCCTCCGGCGGCTACTTGAAGTCCAGCCCCAGCATCGGCGCCGTCCCCACCTCCGCCTACACTGCCTCCCCGCCCGGCCCCAACTCCTCCTCCTACCCTGCCGCCTACCCGCCCTTTCTCCCTCCGCCCATCGGCTATGTTCCCAGTTGCTCTTCCTCTCTTTCTCTTCTACTTACATGCTTGGGGGGGGGAAGGAAGGTCAGGGCGCAAGATAGGAGGAGGGGATTGCGGGCTTAGAGCAAACAGGGTGAGTGACACATGAGCGCGTGAGTGCTGTGGGTGGAGCAGAGGAGGGATGTTGCGCAAGGCGTGGGCTGGGGCAATGGGCCCAGTTGCGGCCTTTCCCAGCTCCCCGTCCTGTCCGCAGTGCAAGAAGACTGGGCAAATAGGCGGGCCGCCACCGCGTAAGCAGCGGCGGGAGCGGACGACGTTCACGCGGGCCCAGCTGGAGATCCTCGAAGCCCTCTTCACCAAGACTCGCTACCCCGACATATTCATGCGCGAGGAGGTCTCCATCAAGATCAATCTTCCCGAGTCCCGTGTCCAGGTACCCACTCCCCTCCTCCTCCTTCACCACCTCCTCCCCCATCACCCTATTGCCATTTTGAGGTGTGGTTCAAGAACCGTCGGGCCAAGGCCCGCCAGCAGAAGAAGGCGGCGGCGGAGACGGGGACGAGCAGCAGCAGCAGCAGCAACAACAACAACAACAACGCCTCCTCGAACAGTTCCTCCTCCGCCACCACCTCCCTACCCTCCACCAGCCTGCCCACTCACTCCGACCGCAAGGACTCCGCCACAGTCAGCCTACCCAGCAGTCAGACTGGCCTGCCCACGCTCAGCGCCGCCTGCCTCTCCCAGGTTCTGCAACAAAGCTCAAAGATCGGCGCTCATTAGGTCTGATTAGAAGTGGGCGGCGATACCTGCCCCTGTCCTGGGATTAGGCCGTCTAATCTCCCATCTGCTTGATTAGCACCCCCCTTACTCTTCTCTCATGACATCTTTAGCCGCCCTAGGCCCACTAAGACTGATCAGCCCTACCCAATCCTCTCACTCCCAGCTTCCCATCACTTAAACGCCTTTTGAAAAGCCATCAAGCGATACTTACTCTTTTTTTTGAACAAAAGAAAAAAGACAAGACAAGCAATGATTGTAGGATTCATCGCTGGGGATAGGCGATGGAGGAGGTCAACTGGGCGGCTACGCCTACCAGCCGTTCGACTACAGCGCCTACGCGCCCGCGGGGAACGGAATGGTCGGCGGAGGCGGAGGACCTTCCATCCCCACCACCGGCCTACCACCCTCCACCGCCCCCCAGCCAACCTCCTACCAGCTCGGCATGGACTACCTCTCACAGGCTGTCCAGCAGCAGGCCGCCTACTCTGCCTACAACGACTGGAAGTTCCACATGCTCTGATCTCCCCATCACACCCCTCCCATCTCTTTCTGCCTCCTACTGTAGTAGGCCTCTCTCTATTTCTGTTCCATTGAGCGGAATGCCCCTTCCTTCCAGGCCAGCCTAATTGCCCCTCTGCGCCCCTCAGCAAAGGCGGCCAACAATGCATCCCCCTCCTTCCCTCTTCCTCTCCCCCCTCCTTGCCTCTCCTCTCCCCCGCCCCCAGTGCGAACGCAAACTGAGATTGCCTGCGCTGTACCAGGCCCAATCGAGAAATGGGCGCGATATTGCTCTTTCCCCTTCCAGTGCTCTCTTTGACCATTGTGATTGCTGACTCGTGCGCAATGTTAGTGTGTGGTACAACTGCCAAACGGCTTTCTCTCTACTCTTTTTTGGGTGATCGGGGTTTCATCCTCCAGCTCTTCCCTTCCCGTCCTCCACCTTGGGTGTCCAGTGCTGCTCTTCTCTTCTCTTGTCACAATGCAGGCAGTCAATGTTGATCTTTATCTCTTTCCGGCGTCGCAGTGCACAGGGAATACGCAAAGTAAAGCGCAATGCCTTGGTTGTAAGGATAGAATCAGAAAGCATTTCATTCACTAGACGGCATCAATGAGGAGCTCTAATATCAGCAGATGAGCCTGTGGTCAAGCGGACGGGAGGGAGGGAAGGAAGGAAGGAATGAACTGGTCACGGACACGCACAATAAAAATGAAAGAAGAGACCAATGGACACGTCAAATCGGAACGTCGCCATTGTGCGCAGACTGGAGAGAGGAAGGAAAGGAGAAGGACTGTGTCTGGACAGAAACCCTGTGGCTGAGCCGCCTGTGCTGTGTCTGTCTCTCTGCAGCTCCAATCGGCAAAGCAATCACAACAAGGAGCAGAAGAGTGAGTGTGGGGAAGTAAACTCGGTGTGGGGGAGTAAGCTCGGTGCGCGAGGTAGCAAAGAGGGGAGGGCGCTAATTGGAGGAGATAGTGGGGCGGGCGTAGGGTGAGTCGGTGGCGGGGGGCGGTGGGGGAGGGGAGTTGGAGGTCTTGAGGGGGCCGGCGGAGGAGGAAATGGGGGTAGGGAGGGAAGGAGGGTGGGGTGGCGGCGATGGAGGTTGGCGTAGGGTAGGCGAAGGGGTTGGCGTCGCTGGAGTAGGCGGCCTGAGGGTATGCGTAGGGGTTCATGTACAGCTGGCTGGCCTGACTCCCGGGGCCGAAGCTGGGGTAGCCCTGCAGTCGCTGCGGTGCATAGGCACTGCTCCCCGTACTCCCTCCCATTGGCTGCAAAAGAGATTGAGGCATGAGGTGAGAAGGGCAGAGAGGGGATAGGGAAGGGAGGTCAACTGAGCAGGCAGTGAGGGCATCGGCAGAGGTGAAGTTGCTCCCGCCCGCCGGCGTCCAGAGTGAGGAGGCGAAGCCCGAGTTCGGCGTCAGCGACTCAAATACCCAGTCAGAGTTTAGAAGGGTGCAAAGAGGTAAAAGAGGGTATTGAAGGTAACCTGAGAAGAGGGAAAGGCAGAGGCAGCGTGTGGGAGGGAGGCGGCGACGTTGGGGACGTAGGGGGCGGCGAGGGCGGGGGCGGCGGCGTTGGGTGAGGGGAGGCGGTCGGTCTTGGCGATGGTGGGTAGGGTGAGGTTGGTGGCGCCGGGTGGGGTGAGGGGATCGCCGCGCTTCAGCTGCTCCAGGAGGGGGGTGCTTTTGGAGTCGGGGGTGGCGGTGGCGGGGTTCGTCTTCTGAGGGCTGCTGCTGGATTTGAGCTTGGCGTCTCCGTTGGCAGCGGCCTGCTTGGCCTGTGCCTGCTGGTTGCGCACCGTCGCTCTCCGGTTCTTGAACCAGACCTGGGGGGAGGGAGAGGGTTGTGAGGGAGATGGAATGGGTGGGTGTTGGGGGCTATACCTGAACTCGGGACTCGGGTAGGTTGATTTTGACGGCGACCTCCTCGCGCATGAAGATGTCGGGGTAGCGGGTCTTGGAGAACAGCTGCTCCAGGATATCCAGCTGGGCCCGAGTGAACGTCGTTCGCTCACGACGCGTCTTCCCGCTACAAAGAGGGCAGGAGTGAAGGAGGAGGAGGATGGGTGATGAAGTGAAGTGAACCGATAGGAGGGTGCGACGGCGGGGTAGGCGCCGAAGGGTCCGGTGGAGGGTGGGAGGCCGGGGGTGTGAGGGTAGGGAGACATGCCGAAGCTGGCAGCAGCGGAGGCGGCCGCCACCAGCTCTCCGCCCGCCTTCCCGTAGTTCCCGTACGCCATCGCCATGGGGTTGTAGCCGGCCATCATTCTGCAATCCACACAATCCTCCGACTCCTACTCCACTCCACTATGACAGGCAGTCAGATGAAAGGAGCTGATAGGATGGAGAGAAGGTGGGAAAGTGTCGCCGCCTAAGGGAAGTGCCGGCGGCAGGGCGCATGCAAAGAGGGCGGGGCTGGTAAACAGAAGGCAGTTGGATGGAAGGGGGCAGATGAGAGGGTGCGAAAGGACAGATAGCGGAAGCCAGGAAGGGCTTTGATGTGGCAGAGTGCTAATCGCTGGAGGGGAGGAGGAGAGAGGGACAGTGGGAGATACTAAGCCGCTTCCCCAGCGATAGGCAAGAGAAGAGGCCCAAGGAGCGGCAGTGGAGCAGGCCAAAGCCCTTGCAGTCCACAAACCAGTCCAGGGAGCAGGGGAGGCTGCGTAGAGAGAGTGTGTGGCAAAGACCGGCCAACTGCCTATGCGCTGAGAGCAAAGAGGGATGGATATTGAGGGCCTCCTTTGCGAAGTGGGCCTATGGGGTGCCCTGGCCGCCTCGCCCTCCTCTCCTTCCCTTCGCCCCCTGTCCCTACCCCCTACCCCTACCCCCTACCCCTACCCCTACCCCCTACCCTCCCCCTCCCGGCCAATGAGGGGGTCGGCTGCGCATCGCCACTGTCACGCTCGGCCACGCCCCTTTGCGCCCCTCCCCACCCTCACCAACTCCCCCACCAAGCCTCGCCTATGTCATGAACACATGAAACTCCATTTTCATGGCCTCTTCCCACTTGGGGGGCTGGAAGAAAAAGTGAGAAGGTAGAAAGCAGGGCGGATCCTTCCTGCGAGGACGCTTGGGCCTATAGTGCCCGTATGCATCCCCT